>SJYV01035606.1:662857-692748 GCA_006410875.1 Neotragus pygmaeus
GAAAAAGTTGGCTTAAAGCTCAACATTCGGAAAACGAAGATCATGGCATTCGGTCCCATCACTTCATGGGAAATAGATGGGAAACAGTGGAAACAGTGTCAGACTTTATATTTTTGGGCTCCAAAATCACTGCAGGTGGTGATTGCAGCCATGAAATTAGAAGACGCTTACTCCTTGGAAGAAAAGTTATGACCAACCTAGATAGTATATTCGAAAGCAGAGACATTACTTTGCCAACAAAGGTCTGTCTAGTCAAGGCTATGGTTTTTCCAGTGGTCATGTATGGATGTGAGAGTTGGACTGTGAAGAAGGCTGAGTGCCAAAGAATTGATGCTTTTGAACTGTGGTGTTGGAGAAGACTCTGGAGAGTCCCTTGGACTGCAAGGAGATCCAGTCAGTCCATTCTGAGGGAGATCAGCCCTGGGATTTCTTTGGAAGGAATGATGGTGAAGCTGAAACTCCAGTACTTTGGCCACCTCATGCAAAGACTTGACTCATTGGAAAAGACTGTGACGCTGGGCGGGATTGGGGGCAGGAGGAGAAGGGGATGACCGAGGATGAGATGGTTGGATGGCATCATGGACTCGATGGACGTGAGTCTGGGTGAACTCCGGGAGATGGTGATGAACAGGGAGGCCTGGCATGCTGCAATTCATGGGGCTGCAAAGAGTCGAACATGACTGAGGACTGTACTGAATTGAACTGAAGGACTGACTGTAAACCTTTCCAGAGACCTTGGGAGGTGAGTTCTATCTTTGCACTTTTCCTCTGGTGTGTTCTAGAGTGCCAGATTCTCTCCCAGATGAGCTCTAATACATGTCTGGTGCCTTGGTTTTTCTGTCTGGTGTCTTAGTATTATGGCTGCCACTTAAGGGAACACCTGGCTTTTGTGACTGGGGACTTTCATTTCTGGACTGTAACAATCAGAGAGACAGTTCTTGGCAGACGACCACTCCCAGGACACTGCACAGATAGCAAACTGAAACACCCTGTGTCTTTTTGTGAGAGAGGCCTATTTGCTAGTTATGGATCTTTAGCCCAAGGGGCAGGCTTCTGGGCTGGAACCCTTCTAGTGACCTACAGAGGTGCTCTCAAGAAACAGTTTGGGGGACACCATCTTTATGCTCTCCCCGTCTCTCACTACAGCTTGACAGTATCTGCCAGACTGGAGTGTATAGACTTTTCTGTGGCCCCAATTTTTGCATCTGTTATGTCCAGATAACCTGCCCTGGTGATCAGCAGGGCTTATCTTGTGGTCCCACAGGACTGTATATATTTGCATACTTTAAAAGCTGCTTCCTGAGGGTCTGGCTTCTAATAAGGTTGAATCTAGGAGCTGACTGAGATCCTCCCTTCTTTTGAGACACTAACAGGTCTTGGCCCACCCATAACTGAGAGATATTATATAAAATTGAAAAAAAAAAAAAAAAAGGCTGCTTGGACAATACAAAGGTTTGAGAGACAACCAAAAACTAGAGCAAGGTTAAATGATATAGTGCATCCCAGTTGGTGCTAGTGGTAAAGAACTCACTTGCCAATGCAGAAGACATAAAAGACATGGGTTCAGTCCCTGGATAGGGAAGAGCCCCTGGAGGAGGGTATGGCAACCCACTCCAGTATTCTTGCCTGGACCATGGACAGAGGAGCTTGGTAGGCAACATTCCGTAGGGTGGCAAAGTGTTGGACATGACTGAAGAGACTTAGCATGCAAGCATGCACATCTCTTACACAAGGCTACTCTTTCAAGTCTGGGAGAGGAAACTGTTTCATTTAATATACAGAAACAAATGGAAAATTGAGGAAATAAAGGATTACATTACAAACAAAAGAATAAGGTAAAACCTCAGAAAAAACTTTAAAGAAATGGAAATAAGTAATTTACATGATAAAGAGTTAAGAGATTGGTAACAAAGATGCTCACAGAACTTGGATAAAGAATGGAAGAACAAAGCGAGAAATTCAACAAAGAGATAATAATATAAGAAAATACCAAAGAAAAGTCACAGAGCTGAAGAACAGCTGAAATATTTTAGCTGAAAAATATACTAAAGGAACTCCTTTAGTAGCAGACTACGTGAACTGAAAGGAAGACTCAGTGAACTTGAAGTCAGGGAAGTGGAACTCATTCAATCAGAAGAAAGAATGCTAATTAGAATTAAAAAAATATAATATAACTGATAAAGGTAAATATATATTAAACATAGTAGATTAATCATTTACAAAGCTAATATGAAGGATAAAAGATAAAAGTATTATAGTAAAAACTATACACAGAATAATTAGTTAAAGGGTGTGTGTGTGTGTGTGTTAGTCACTTAGTCATGTCCAACTCTTTGCAGCCCTATGGACTGTAGCCCGCCAGGCTCCTTTGTTCATGAGATTCTCCAGGCAAGAACACTGGCGTGGGCTGCCATTTCCTTCTGTAGTTAAGGGATATAGACAATTAAAGATGTGAAATGTGATATCAAAAACATAAAACATTGCAAAAGAGAATAAAAATATAGAGCTTTGGAATGTATTCAACCTTAAGTTGCTAACAGCTTAATCTAATCTAAATTAGATTGTTGTAGGTTGTTATAATGAAGCCTTATGGTAACCACAAAGCAAAAGCCTATAGTAAATACACAAAAGAATATGAGACAGAAGTTTAAGCACACTGCTAAAGAAAGTCAAACAACAAATAAAGATGACAAGGGAAGAAAGAAAGAGAGTGACTTCAAAACAGAAAAAAATCAATCAACAAAATTGTAACGAGTATTAATAGATGTGTATCTATCAATAATTACTTCAAATACAACTGTCCAATGAAAAGACATAGAGTGGCTAAGTAGATTTAAAAAATCTGTATGTGGCATACAAGAGACCTATTTCAGAAATAAGGACATACACAGATTAAAAGTGAAGGGATTGAAAAAAATATCCTTCATGGAAATAGAAACCAAAAGAAGACTAAAGTACCTACATTTATTTAATATAGAATACAATAGACTTGAAATGAAGGCCGTAATAAGAAGCAAAGAAGGACATTACATAATAAAGGAATCAATCCAACAACAGATATAACCTTTGTAAATATTTATGTACTCAACATAGGAGCACTTAAACATATAAAGCAAATGTTAACAGACAAAGGAAGGCCAAGAGGAGCTACTCCATGTTCAAGGTCAGGAGGGGCAGCCGTGAGGAGATGCCCCTTGTCCAAGATATGATTATACTTGGAAGTGAGAAATAGATTTAAGGGGCTAGATCTGATAGAGTGCCTGATGAACTACAGACGGAGGTTCGTGACATTATACAGGAGACAGGGATTAAGATCATCCCCATGGAAAAGAAATGAAAAAAGCAAAATGGATGTCTGGGGAGGCCTTACAAATAGCTTGAAAAGAAGAGAAGTGAAAAGCAAAGGAGAAGTGAAAAGCAAAGAAGTGAAAATTCAAAAGAAAAGATATTCCTATCTGAATGCAGAGTTCCAAGGAATAACAAGGAAAGATAAGAAAGCCTTCCTCAGCAATTAATGCAAAGAAATAGAGGAAAACAACAGAATGAGAAAAACTAGAGATCTCTTCAAGAAAATCAGAGATACCAAGGGAATGTTTTATGCAAAGATGGGCTCGATAAAGGACAGATAGTATGGACCTAACAGAAGCAGAAGATATTAAGAAGAGGTGGCAAGAATACGCAGAAGAACTGTACAAAAAAGATCTTCATAAACTGGATAATCACGATGGTGTGATCACTCACCTAGAGTCAGACATCCTGGAATGTGAAGTCAAGTGGGCCTTAGAAAGCATCACTATGAACAAAGCTAGTGGAGGTGATGGAATTCCAGTGGAGCTATTTCAAATCCTGAAAGATAATGCTATGAAAGTGCTGCACTCAATATGCCAGCACATTTGGAAAACTCAGCAGTGGCCACAGGACTGGAAGAGGTCAGTTTTTATTACAATGCCAAAGAAAGGCAATGCAAAAGAATGCTCGAACTACCACACAATTGGATATATCTCACATGCTAGTAAAGTAATACTAAAAATTCTCCATGCCAAGCTTCAGCAATACGTGAACTGTGAACTTCCAGGTGTTCAAGCTGGTTTTGAAAAGGCAGAGGAACAGAGATCAAATTGCCAACATCCGTTGGATCATGGAAAAGCAAGAGAGCTCCAGAAAAACATCTATTTCTGCTTTATTGACTATGCCAAAGCCTTTGACTGTGTGGATCACAATAAACTGTGGAAAATTCTGAAAGAGAAAATACCAGACCACCTGAACTGTCTCTTGAGAAACCTATATACAGGTCAGGAAGCAACAGTTAGAACTGGACATGGAACAACAGACTGGTTCCAAATAGGAAAAAGAGTATGTTAAGGGTGTTTATTGTCACTCTGCTTATTTAACTTCTATGCAGAGTACATCATGAGAAACGCTGGGCTGGAAGAAGCACAAGCTGGAATAAAAATCACCGAGAGAAATATCAATAACCTCAGCTATGCAGATAACACCACCCTTATGGCAGAAAGTGAAGAGAAACAAAAAGTCTTTTGAAGATGAAAGAGGAGAGTGAAAAAGTTGGCTTAAAGCTCAACATTCAGAAAATGAAGATTATGGCATCTTGTCCCATCACTTCATGGGAAGTAGATGGGAAACAGTGGAAACAGTGTCAGACTTTATTTTTGGGGGCTCCAAAATCACTGCAGATGGTGACTGCAGCCATGAAATTAGAAGACGCTTACTCCTTGGAAGAAAAGTTATGACCAACCTAGATAGCATATTCAAAAACAGAGACATTACTTTGCCNCTGGCAGAGGGCACCTGGTGAAGCCAGCTCCCAAGGGTCAGCCCAGCCCCCCAGGAGGGCGGGCAGAGGGTGGGGGCGGTGCCCAGGCCTGGCCCAGGTGGCGGGATGGGCGGGGCACCTAACCAGGCTCTGCCTGGCTCACTCGCCCATCACTCATCCTCGCCATCCAGTGGCCCTCGTCATCTCTGTCCTCGCAGTCGCCGTCCAAGGTAGGTCTGGGGAGCTCGCCCCTGTCCCGAGCAGACTCTGGGGCCTGCCCAGGTCGCACTGGGCTGACCTGGACACCCCCCAACCCGAGGTACCCTTGCCTGTCTGTCTTTGGGCGTCCTCCTGTCCCAAGGGGCCGGACAGACCAGGGGAGAGGAACCCTCCATCCGTCGGCTGGCTGCGAGGGGTACCGCGTCTTGCCGAGTGAGGGAGCGCTATGCACTGAGGCCAGGGGCGCGCGGCACCGGGCTCAGGGGCTGCGGACCCAGCTGCTGCCCCGCTAGCTTGGGGCGGTGGGGGGGACGGGGACGCCCCCACGTGACTGAGAACCTGTGCCGCTGGGTGGGGTGCTGGAACTCGGGGTCTCTGGAAAGAAGCCCCTGCTCGCCCCCACTGGCTACCCCCCAGAGCCCCTCTACTTCCCGGTCTCACTCCCTCCTAGTTAACCCTCCCAGGAGCCCTTTCCGTACCCTGAAGTAGGCAGCGTCACACTCCTGGCAGCCCCCTGCCCACACTTCCCAGGTCAAGGAACCCAGTCCCCTAGTTCCCAGCTTCAGTGATGGGGGCGGGGGTTGGGGGACAGCAAGGGGCTCCCTGGGCCCCCGAGTGGGTTGGAGCAGGGGGAGGCAAGGAGCGGCCTTGGCTCCCTTCACTTGCTGGTGGGTCTGGAGTCAACCTCTGCTCTGCCGGGTGGCCAGGCACTCAGGTAAGTTGGAGGAGGTGCAAGGCAGCAAGCAGGAGGCTGCAGGGGCCCGAGTCCTGGACCAGTTGGGCAGCCCGTGACTTCAAGACCCCGGGCATGTGCCCCAGCCCGCCTCCTGGGCAGAGATGCAAATAGAAGCCCCACCCTCCTGGCCCCTGGATTAACCTGCCCTCTGGGTGGGCTTTGCCCATGCAAAGCAGGGGGAGGGGTGTGTATGTGTGTGTGTGCCCTCACGTGTGTGTGTCCATGTCCTCGCATGCGCGCGCGTGTATGTGTGTGTCCATGTCCTCACGTGTGCCCTGCCCCTGACACAAAGGTCTTTTGCTACCTGGATGGGAAATGGGTCCTGCACTTGAACTGTCAGGGACCTGACCTGTCCTGCTGTTGGCAGGATACTGCCCCTCCCCTCTCCAACCCAGAGGCCCAGCCTTGGTGAGGTTTCGATGGCAAGCAGGAGTGCAGAGCTAAGCATGGAAAGTTTTCTTGGCAGTTAATGAGCCCCATGGGAGGTGGGGGGCAGGCACATGGGGCCTGATTACTGTGGTCTCAGCCCCAGCCCTGTTCTCCGGTGGGTGGCAGAGGCCATGGGGACTCCCCAGGCAGTGAGCGGGTGTCCCTTTCTGTGGGGGGTGCTCACGAGGGGGAGGGTGCATCAGGAGGGTGACTGCAGGCTGGCAGCCCCTGGCTCTGTGGCTTGCCCCATACTCCCCAGCCCCAGGCTGGCCACTTCTGAAGCCCCGGACGCCATGGAGGAGTGGGACGTGCCCCAGATGAAGAAGGAGGTCGAGAGCCTCAAGTACCAGTTGGCTTTCAAGAGGGAGATGTCTTCCAAGACCATCCCCGAGTGAGTCCTCAGGACACCCTTCGGAGCCGCGCCACACCCCCCAGGCTGGCAAGATTTGTGTCTCATTTCCCTGCCCTGTGCTCATTTGTATGAGCCAAGACCACACCCCCACGCACTGCCGCCAGGCAGCACTCCAGGGGCCAGGAGCCCACGTGCTGACCCACCCTCCCAACCCACAGGCTCCTCAAGTGGATCGAGGAAGGGATTCCCAAGGACCCCTTCCTGAACCCCGACCTGATGAAGAACAACCCGTGGGTGGAGAAGGGCAAGTGCGCCATCCTGTGAGGCCCCGCAGCCCAGACTCATGTCTCTGTTAAGTGGATGCCTCTGTAAAGGTGTGAGTTTTATAAAGACTGCGAGAACGCTGGTGCTTTTGTACTTTCTAGGAGAGAGAAAGCAACACTTAGGTAGCCAGTGTATCAGGGGATGTCTGGTGTAGTCCAGGGTGTCTGGCGTGACCCGAGTGTCCAACATGGACTAGGGTGTCCACCATATGCCCTGGGGACGTCCAGCATGGGTCGGGGTGTCCAACACAGCGCAGGGTGGCCGCTCTGGTCCCAGGGGCTCGCCATGCCCCCTAGAGCAGGTCCCTGATGTACAGGCTGCGCCGCACGGCATTGGAGACGCCCTCCTTGAAGCGGAACCATACGTCGCTCCTGCCCACTGCAGTGCCCACGCACCGCTCGGCCGTGTCAGTCTCAGGGGCCTCGTGCCCTGCGGGGGTCACACAGTCGTTCTTCTACCTGACTCGAGCCAGTCCCTCCACCGCCCGTCCCTCCACCACCCACCCCTCCACACACACTTGCGCTCGGGGCTGCTGCTCTCTTGACAACCACACGACCGAAGAAGTCCCTCTCGGGCTGAAGGAGACAGGCTGGTCAGGTTCATGCGGACTGAGCTCTAGCGGACTAGCCTACCTGGAGAAAGGGCCCAGAGGCCATGGCCCCCTCCTGCTGAGCCTCTCTGCATGCACCTTCCACCACGCTCACACTCACCTCTTCCCTGCCAAGGTCAGGAGGTGCCAGCATCCTGCCCAGGTGGGAACCAGGCCCAGGCAGAGCCATCATGCTGAACAGCAGGGAGCTGGACTCCAGGACTTAGAACCAGCCCACTGCAAAGTCGCCTGCCCAGGCCCCCCAGTGCCGCCCCCACGGCCTCCCACTGGTATGTCAGCCCCTACCTGTTCCTCTAGGGCTACTCTCTTCAGGATACACTCCAGCCGCTGCTTGTGGTTGCACAGGGCAGGTGGCTGCAGCTCCTTCTCCCCCGAGCCCTCCGGGGGACCCCCGGGACCCCTATCCATCTGCAAGAAGTCAGACAGTGACAGTTGACTGGGTAGGACCACAGCGGGGCTCACGTTCTCTCCGAGGGCCCTGCTCTGCCCAGAGCCTGGGGAGGTTCACCTGGGGGCCGTCTCTGGCCCGAGCTGAGGCCTCCACCCGCCTCATCTTCTCCACTTCCACCTCACGGGCAATGAGCTGCTTGGCCTGGTAGGTGAGGGGCTTGCGGGCAGGCAGCTCAGGAAAGCGGCAAACTTCCTCCACGTTCCTGTTCTTGGGGTGAGCGGGGCAGGGTAGGCCCCGCAACACCTGGTCAGCAGGGACGGGCCACGAGCTACTTACCACCTCTGGCCCCACCTGCCAGACACAGAGTGCAGGACGGGGTCTAGGCCTGACCCTGCTGTGCCCAGCTCCACAGAAGCAGGGGCATTCCCACCCTGAGCCGCAGTTTCCTCCACCACACATGGGCAGGGGGAAGGCTGCCCAGGGAGGAACTGACACCACAGAGCAGGTTCTGGGCGCAGGCTGGGCTGAGTACACGGGAATGAGCGTCATTACCGCCCGAGGCCTGCATCCAGCCCCCATTAGTGCCGGCGCTCCACCCCACAACCCTCTCAGGACGGAGGAACGGAGCCCTGGGGAGCTCAAGGGCCCTCGGGGGCAGCTCCTGTGGGCACTGAGGGACTCCGCGTACACCTCCGGTCCAAGGTCGGCCCCAGTGGGGGCTCCACTGCACAGTCACATTCGGGCAAGAAATGAGCTAGACCAGACCCCCCCAGCCTTCAACAAGAGACCTGAGGCTCACACCATGCCTTCAGACTCTGGCCGAGCAATCGCTGTGGCACCTGGAGCCCAGCACCCCCAGCCCAGGTGCTGCGCAGACTCACGGCTCCAGCCTGTAGACGTACTGCCCATCGGGCGTGCGGTCCTGGCGGTAGGTGAGGCTGTAGGCGAGCATGGTGCCTACCAGACTGGCCAGCTGCTGCTTCTCTCGGGTGCTGTACAGCTGTGTGCTCACCTGTGGAGCAGCAGGGCACTGAGTGTGGCCAGGCCCCACCCTGCCCCTGGAGGCACGCCCCTCCCAGGCCCGGCACTCCCATGCCAGGCACTGCCAGGCCAGGCACTCACTGGGCGCAGCTTGGGCGTGAGGATGTCCAGGAGCAGACAGAGGGTGTCTAGGATGAGTGCCTGAGGTGCAGCCCGGCTGCGGGTGGCTGGCGTGATGCCTGACACCAGTGTCTGGATAAGGTTCTGTGTCTGGTTCATGCGATTCTGGGCCTGGGGTGGAGGGCGGACCAGGACCAATTCACCCAGGACCCCAGGGCTAGACCCTGGCCCCGGGCAGGGCACAAGCCGTACCTCCTGCTGGCTGCTGGGGAAGGTGATCCGCGGCACATGGCTGGAAGCGAAGAGCAGGTGGAAGGCCGGGAGCAGGAAGGGCAGGTAGCGCATCAGCTGGAAGCTCTGGCCATGGAGGGCGGCCCGGCCCAGCAGGTCGTCGAAGGCCAGCCAGTCAAGGGCAGTGCACACGGCGCCCAGGCTGGAGTCCCGCAGCCTCAGCCGCAGGAAGTTGTCGAACAGGCCCTGCAGGCAGGTGGACGGGCCAGTCCCTGAGGTCCTCCAGCCTCATGGCACCTGCCCACACCACAAGTGTGGGGGGACTTTCCCCTCCAACCAGCCTGTAAGCCGCAGCGAGTGGCCACAGGGCCATGAGGGGGCCAGAAAGGCCTAGCCTGCTGCCCCCAGTCGTCTGATCCAGTCACCCCCTAAAGGAGAGGGAAGCTCTGTCCACCAGGGTCAAGGGCACAGAGCCTCCATGCACATTTCACGTGGGAGTCCCTCCCCTCCGGCCACCACACTGCCCTCCACACAGTGGTTTTCCAGATTTGCAAGGATCCCCAGCTGCTAATCCAAAGCTGCTTACCCAGAGAGGCAGCTTAGACCGGGCTTCCCGGGGGTTGGGGTAGGGGGGCCTGCCGCTTGCTTTCCACCCTACCTGCACATCCGGAATCCAGCCCCTCCTGCCACTGCCAGGCCCTTTAGCTACTTCCCCAAGAACAGACACAGAGACCCCACCAGACAACCCCCGCCGGCCGTCCCCACTCCTGCCTGACCCTGCTCCCTCCAGAGGCCTCCCAAGCACCAGGTCCACCAGTTTCTCCTTGGGCTCAGCACCACTGAAGTATGTGTGTCCCAGTCAGTTGCTGGCCGGGTCGAAAAAAGCTACCAGAACCGGGCCTCCTGCCCCCAACCCCCACGAGCCTGAAGGTGGCACGGTTACCTGGACTACCTTCTCGTGCTCGCCTGCAGAGGCTGCCACGTGCAAGATGTGGTAGAAACGCTGCGCAGCTGCGGTTAGGGGCGCCTCGGCAGCAAGGGACGCCGAGCCTGAGAGCCGGTCCCTGAGCAGGAGCATGTGAGTGGGCAGGGCTGAGTCCTGACCCACGCGGCGCCTGCAGGAGGAGCTGAGGCTGAAGTGGAGCCCCTGCCCCGTCACCCAGACCCAGCCCTACCCACCCTCGTCCTCCCGGCAGCACCGGCTTGTGCATGTTTAGGGCACCCTGAGGTCCCACATGAGGGCAAGGTGCCACGGCTCCGTCAGCAAAGGCAGAGCTGGCTGGCTTCCCAGGACGAGGGTATCATGGACCTTCCAGGCCAAGGCTGGCCTGCCTACCTCTGGGCTCGGGGCAGCTGGAAGACCTCCTGCCACACAGAAAAGAGCCCCTTCCGCTGATCCTTCAGGCCAATGCGTGTGCTCTGAACAGCCTGAACGCTCAGTTCCCGCTGGCCCCGCCTGTGCAGGAACTGGACGTGGGGTCAGAGAGGGTGAGGATGGCTGACCCCAGCTCCAGCAGGAAATGGACATAGGGGAGGCGTAGAGGGGGCACTGGCCACCCCACCCCTCGCTCCAGAGCCACCTGCCCACCTGCAGGGCATTGATGCAGGCGCGGATGTCATTGTCCGTTTTCTCACAGAGGGCCACCAGCGCGCCGGGGTCAGCCCGCATGCCCCGCCGCAGGGAGATCTGCAGAGAGGTGGGAGGAAGAGTGTGCCCCGAACCCTGCCTTGTAGCCACCACCTCCCTAGAAACAGCCCCTGTCCTGAAGAGCCCTGCGGAAGGAGCTCGGTTGCGCCTTGGAACCACCCACAACCAGAGAACAAACTGGCCCAGGACCTCCACCCAACGTCCTGGGAGCAGCTGGGGGGCCACAGGCGGATGGCGGAAGCAGGGCAACCCTCACAGACCTCCTGGAGCCGCTGCGTTAGCCTGGAGGGCAGCGTGGGCGGGAAATGTAGCAGGAGGGCCTGCTGCTTTAGCTGCCGGAGAGAGGGCGCGAATCTGCGGAAACAGGGCATTGCACAGTGAGCCGCCCCTGGCCAGGGCGCTGCCTGAGTCCAGCAGCGAGAGAAGCGGGAAGCGAGGGACAAGCCTCCCAGTGGAGACCCCGCCCACCCANGGCACACAGCCCGAACCACATTGAAGAGAGACCAAGGCACAGCACAGACCTCAGTGCAAGGCGACCCTGGCACACAGCACCGAACTTGGGACATGGCGACCGTGGCAAACAGAACGGACATCGGTGCAGGGCAACTGCGGGACACAGGCCGGACCTCGGCATAGGGGTACCGCAGCACACAGCCCGGAACTCGGTTCAAGGCTACCGTGGCACAAAGACAGGACCTCGGCACAGCGTGACCACGGCACACACTTTGAACCTGGGGAGATGGGGACCTCGGCACACAGCCCGGACCTCGGAACAGGGTGACCGCGGCACACAGCACGGACCTCTGCAGAAGACTACCTTGGCACACAGCCCGGACCTCAGAAAAGGGCAACCATGGCACACAGCCCGGACCCTGCGCAGAGGGAACACGGCACAGAGCCTGGAACTCATTGCAATTCGAGGGTGGAACGAAGCCTGGACCTCGGCGCAGGGCGAACGCAGCACACAGCCCGAACCACAGTGAAGAGCGACCAAGGAAAACAGCATGGACCTCGGTGCAGGGCGACCCTGGCACACAGAACCGAACTCGGGAGATGGCAATCATGGCACAGAGACCGGACATTGGCTCAGGGCAACTGTGGCACACAGCCCGGATCTCGGTGCAAGGCTATGATGGCACACAGCCCGAACCTCGGCACAAGGGTAACATGGCACACAGCCTGAACCTCGGTGCAGTGTGACCGCGGCACATAGCCCGGTCCTCAATGAAGGGTGATCGCAGCACACAGCCCGGTCCTCGGGACAAGGCTACCGGGGCCCACAGCATGGAACTCGGTTCAAGGCTACCGTGGCNCATGGCACACAGCCTGAACCTCGGTGCAGTGTGACCGCGGCACATAGCCCGGTCCTCAATGAAGGGTGATCGCAGCACACAGCCCGGTCCTCGGGACAAGGCTACCGGGGCCCACAGCATGGAACTCGGTTCAAGGCTACCGTGGCACACAGATCAGACCTCGGCATAGGGTGACTGCGGCACATGGCCCGAACATCAGTGAAGGGAGACCGCGGCACACAGCCTGGAAAACTGTGCAGGACAACTGAGGTACAGAGCTTGGAACTCATCGCAAGCCGATGGCAGATCACATCCCGGACCTTGGCACAGGGTGACCGCGGCATATAGGCCAGACCTCGGTGCAGGGTGACCATGGCACACAGCATGGACCTCAGCGTAGGGCGACCGCGGCACACAGCCCGAATCTCAGTGAAATGTGACCGTGGCACAAATCCAAAAATCTATGCTGGGCGACCATGGCACAGAGCTTGGAACTCGTCTCTAGCCAACCATGGAACACAGCCTGGACCTCGGCACTGGGCGATCACGGCACAAGGCCCAGACCTCGGTGCAGGGCAACCGCGGCATACAGCCTGAACATCAGTGAAGGGCGACTGTGGCACATAGCCCGGAACTCATCGCCAGCCGATCGCGGAACACAGCCTGGACATTGGTGCAGGGTGAGCGTGGCACACAACTCGGAAATCAATGCAGGGCTACTGCAGCACACAGTCCGAAAATCAGTGAAGGGCGACCACAGCACACAGCACAGAAATCTGTTCAGGACCACAGTGGAACAGAGCCTGGAACTCATCACTAGTCAACTGCAAAACACAGCCAGGACCTCGGCGCAGGGAGACCAGAGAAAACAGGCCGGACCTCGTCGCTGGGCTACCACGGCACACAGAGCGGACCTCAGCGAAGGGCGACCGAAGCACACAGCTTGAAACTCAATGAAGGGCGACTGTGTCCCACAGCCGGGAACTGGTCGCTAGCTGACCGCAGAACAGAGCCTGGACCATGGAGCAGGTTGACCGTGGCATTCAGGCCAGACTTCACCGCAAGGCGACTGCAGCTCACAGGCCGGACCTCGGCACNCGCAAATTATTACGATATACATAAATAACAATATAATAATATTAAACTTGGAAATACTGGGAGAATATATAAAAAACGTGGAAATACTGGGAGAATATATAAAAAACTTGGAAATACTGGGAGAATTACCAAAGTGTGACACAGAGACATGATGTGAGAAAACCCTATAGGAAAAATGGCACCAATAGATTGCTTGATGCAGGGTTACTACAAACCTTCAATTTGAAAAAAAGAAAAAGCAGTATCTGCAAATCACAATAAAGTAAAAGCACAATAAAACTGAGTTAAGTCTGTAGCCCAAATACTAAGGGTACTGAATCAGTAATCAAAGTTCTCCCAATTAGCAGAAGTCCAGGTCAAGATGGCTTCACTGATGAATTCTACCATATAGTCAAGGAAGAATTAATCCAATATTTCTTAAAATTTTCCATAAAAGAGGAAAGGGAACAGTTCCAAACTCATTTTACAAGGCTAGCATTCCTTGGATGTTAAAACCAGACAAAGATACCAGAGAAAATTATGGGCCGGTGTTCCAGATGAACATAGATACAAACATCCACAGCAAAATATTAGCAAACTGAATTTAACAATACACTGAAAGAATCAAGTACCATGATCAAGTATGATTTACTCCAGGGATGTAAGAATGGTTCAACATCTGCAAATCAATCAATGTGATAAGCCACACTAGCAAAATGAAGGATGAAAATAATCAGTTTCATTAAAAGCAGAAAAAGCATTTGACAAAACTCATATTCATTTCTGATAAAAACTTTCAACAAAGTGGGTGGAGAGTGAGTATGTCTCAACATAAGAAAGACAAGCCTGCTGTTAACATCATACTTATGATGAAAAGCTGAAAGATTTTGCCCTGATATCAGGAATAAGAAGGATGCCCAGCCTTGCCAGTTCATTCAACATAGTACTAACCAGAGCAATTATGCAAGCAAAAGAAAAGACATTCAAGTCTGAAAAAAGTAGTAAAACTGTCTCTATTTGCAGAAGACATGATATTATGCATAGGAAACTCAAAAAACTCCAATAAATAATAAGCAAATTCAGTAAAGTTGTAGGAGACAAAGTCAGTATATAAAATTCTATTGTATTTCTATATATTAATGACAAACTATCAGAGATATTAAGGAAACAACCCAATTTATTATACAATTGCATCAAAAAGAAAATGCCCAGGAATAAATTTACCTAAGAAGATGAAAGAAAGACCTATACACCAAAAATTAGAATCCATAAATGAAAGAAATCAAAGAAAACACAAATGAACAGAAAGATACTTGGTGCCTGTGGGTTGGAAGAATTAACACTGTTAAATTAGCCAAACCAGCTAAAGTAATTTATAGTTTCAATAAACTCTTATCAAAATTTTAAAGTCAATTTTTATAGAAATAAACAATCCTAAAATTTGTATGGAATCACAAAAGATACCAATAGTCAAAGTAACTTTGCAAAAGAACAACAAAGCTGAAGGCATTCATACTTTCTGNTATCAAAATTTTAAAGTCAATTTTTATAGAAATAAACAATCCTAAAATTTGTATGGAATCACAAAAGATACCAATAGTCAAAGTAACTTTGCAAAAGAACAACAAAGCTGAAGGCATTCATACTTCTGATTTCAAATGACATTAAAAGTACATAGTGATAAAAACAGACACAGAAAAATGGAATAGAATAGGGAGCTCAGGACTAAAGCCATACGTATATGGTCAGTTAATTGGACATGACTGAAGTGACTTAGCATGCATGAAGGCATTGGAGAAGGCAATGGCAACCCACTCCAGTATTCTTGCCTGGAGAATCCCAGGGACAGAGGAGCCTGGTGGGCTGCCATCTATGGGGTCGCATAGAGTCAGACACAATTGAGGTGACTTAGCAGCAGCAGAAGCAATTTACAACAAAGGAGCCAAGAACATACAATGGGTAAGGAGAGTCTGTTTAAAATATGATAGGAAAACTGAAATCTTATTTTACACTATACAGAAAAATCAACTCAATACGGATTAAAAACTTGAACACAAGATCTGTAACCAGAAATCTCTTTTAAGAAAACATCAAGCACAGGTTTCCTTGACATCAGTTTTGTTGATGACTTTTTGTATTTGACACTAAAGAAAAGATGACAAAAGCCGAAATAAATAAATCGGACTATATCAAACCAAAAAGCTCTGTACAGTAAAGGAAACCGTCAACAACATAAAAATGGCCATCTATATAATGTGAGAAAATGTTTGCAAAGCATATGTCTGATAAGGGGTTAATGCCTTATATACACACACACACACACACACACACACCTCATACAACTCAATAGCAAAAGGCAAGAAACAAAATAAAATAGAAAAAAATCCCATAACCAATCCACTTGAAAAGTAGGCAGAGGATCTTAATAGACATTTTTTTCAAAGAACAAAAAATGGCCAACAGGTACATGAAAAGATTCTCCATATCACTAAGCATCAGGGAAATACAAATAAAACTGCAATGAGGTATCACCTCACACCTTATGATGGTTGTTTAGTTGCTAAGTCATGTCTGACTCCTGTGACCCCATGGACTGTAGCCTGTCAGGCTCCTCTGTCCATAAGATTTTCCAGGCAAGAACACTGGAGTAGGTTGCCATTTCCTTCTCCAGGGGATCTTACAGACCTAGGAATCAAACACAGGTATCCTGCATTGCAGGTAGATCCCTGCATTGCAGGCAGATTCCTGCATTGCAGGCAGATTCTTTACCAACTGAGTTACAAGAGAAGTCCTACACCTTATAATGGCTATTATAAAGAAGGCAAAATAATAAATATTGGCAAAGGTATGGAGAAAAGGAACTCTTGTGCACTGTTGGGAAAATGCAAATTGATGCAGCCAGTATGAAAATAGTGTTGATATTTCTCAAAAAATTAGAACTAGAACAAATCTATCACCCAGCAATTCCAATTTTTAAATATTTACTGAGGCAAATAAAAATCCTTACATGCAAAGACAGCTGCATGCCCTTGTTCACTGCAGCATTATTTAGAAAGTGTGGTGTATATACACACATGCAGAAACAATGGAAAATTATTCTATCAAAAGAAAGAAGGAAATCCTGCTATTTGAGGCAACAAGGATGGAGCTTGGGAGCATAGGCAAAGTATGTGTCAAACAGAGAAAGACGAATATTGTATGATTTCACTTATATTTAGGATCTAAAAATTATACTCATAGTTTGTATAATAAGCTGAGTCATGCATCTATAGGGGCTTCCCTGGTGGCTCAGTAGGAAAGAATCTGCCTGCAATGCAGGAGTCAAATAGTTCAGTCATGGGGTTGGGAAAATTCCCTGGAGTAGGAAATGGCAATCCACTCTAGTATTCTTGCTCAGGAAATCCTATGGACAGAGGAGCCTGGTGGGGCTACAGTGCATGGGGTCATAAAGAGTTGGATACGACTTAGAGACTAAACACACACACACGGATATGTAATGTACAGCAAGGTGGCCATAGTCAATAATATGGCATCATATATTCTGAACTTGCTGAGTATCAACATTAAATGTTCTCATAAGAAAAAAATTTCCATGTGTGGTAGAAGATGATAACAAGCTATACTTTCCTGATCATTTCACAATACAAACATATATAAAGTCATTATGTTATATTGTTGTTCAGTTGCTCAGTACAACCAGGCTTCTCTGTCCATAGGACTTTCCAGGCAAGAACACTGGAATGCGTTGCCATTTCCTTCTCCAGGGGATCTTCCGGATTCAGGGATAGAATCCATGTTTCCTGCACTGGCAGGTGGATTCTTTACCTCTGAGCCACAGGGAAGCCCCATGATGTCATATGCCTGAAAATAATATAGTGTTGGATGTCAACGATAACTAAGTAAATAAATATTTTTTCATTTACTTAGACAGCTCTAGAGAAGCTGTAATTTCCTAATGTATCCCCATCTAAAATTGAAAAATGACTAAACTAGTGCTTTGACAATTGAGATTTTTATTTGAAATGTCTTCCTATTGACTATGAGAATGTTTTAGGCAGAATTCTAGAATGTCCCTCAAGATTACTGCTTAATATGTATACAATTCTGTATAATTCCTAAAAGTATAAATCTAATGAGATATTATTCTTGTGATTAGGTTAAGTTGCATGGTAAAATTGACTTTAAGAAAGGAAGTGGGTCTGATTTAGTCAGAAGAAATTTGAAGTTGTGAGAGAGATTTGACAAGAGAAGATTCTCCATTGTTGATTTTGAAAATGGAGGGAATGGGCATCAAGTGGCAGGGAATGTGAATAATCCTTAGGAAATATTATTATCCCCTAGCTGACAGTCAACAACTAAGTGGGGACCATGGCCCTACTGTCACAAGGAATTGAACTCTGACAACAACACTGAATAAACTTAGAAGCAGATTCTATCCCAAATTACCAGCCTTCAGTCTGACACTTTGATTTTAGCCTTTAGTGAGACCTTGAGCATAGAACCCAATCTATGGTGCTCAGACTTCTGACTTACAAAACCTGAGCTAATAAATGAGTATTAGTATAAGCCATTAAGTTTGTAGTAATTTGTTATGTAGAAGAAAAGATTGCTACAAAAATCTTTGATAAATTACATAATGATTCTGTTTTCTCATCAGTAGAATTATGGTAAGAATAGTATTATACATTTGTGCTGAAAATTAAATAAAACAATTAAAATAAGCTTTTAGCTGAGTGTTCTGTAAATGTTCATTTTTATCTTATTGTGTTGTTTTGAAGATTCAATGAAGTAATACCTAAAAAGTTCTCAGCATAGTGCCCAGTGCCTAGTAACTACATAACAATGTTATCAATTTATTATTGTTAGAGATGAAAAAACAATATGGATTTTCCTTAGACAACTTAGCATTCTCTTGTATTCATTCTGAAAGTTAATAGCCAGTGAGTAATGAAGAAGGCTGAATACTGAAGAATAGATTTTTTTCAAATTGTGGTGCTAGAGAAGACTCTTGAGAGTCCCTTGGACTGCAAGGAGATCAAACCAGTCAATCCTAAAATAAATTAACCCTGAATATTCATTGAAAGGACTCATGCTGATGATCCAATACTTCGGCCACCTGATGCAAAGAGCTGACTCATTGGAAAAGACCTTGATGCTGGGAAAGACTGAGGGCAGGAGGAGAGCGGGGCAACAGAGGATAAGATGATTGGATAGCATCATCGACTCAATGGACATGAGTTTGAGCAAACTCTAGGAGATAGTGAAGGGCAGGGAAGCCTGGTGTGCTGCAGGTCATGGGGCTGCAGAATCAGATATGACTTAGCTACTGATAAACAAAAACATGACCTTAAAGTGAGCCTTTTATTTTTCAAGCCAAAGGATGGGTTACTGAGTAACCCAAGTATTATTCAATACTTGAGTCCGTAAGCATGAAACTCAGATAATTAGTAACTTTCTTCTCCAAGGAAAAGGTTAATTTGGAAACAAGATTGTGCATCGTGCATTTTGAGTAGGGATATCTCCATCTACACTGAGGTTCATCTGTTCTCCATAAAGATAATTACAACCTACAAACATATACTGAAAAATAAACCCTCAGAGTCTCCTCTTACAGGGAGGATGGCACTATTTTATCTTAAACTAAAGGAATGTAACTTTTCATATCAACAGTATGCTTGATATCAATTATCAAACCTTTTAGGAAAAGATACACAAGAAAGTCTGAATCAGAAAATATTCTCAGCTATTTATTTGTATTTAATCCAGAGAAATCAGGGCCTGTCCTTCATTAGGTTGTTATTCCCAAGAATTCAAATGTAGTAGCTTACTTGAAGACAAGCATGACTGAATATATTTGGGTTTTTAGAGTTAAAAAAAACTATTACATTAAGACTCATGATTGAGTTCACACTATGTCTTTAAAGCAAGCACACATTTCAATGTCACTGTCTGTCACCTTCCAATAACAGAAAACATCTGTATAATGGCCTATAACATTACACGGTGCATTACAATTAGAAATGTGCTGAAGTGGTGGATTGGGGGTTTATTTATGGTCCATGAAATAAAAGATTCTATGAGCTTCTCATGAAAACTTAATAGTTCAAGGAAATAAAATATTTGAGGGCAACAATTACATTTTAAATGATATTATCACCAAAGAAACTTAGAATAGCCAAAAAGTTGAAATAGTTTTAAGAGAAACCCATTACTAGTTGGCTGGAAGTCTTTATTATTGGAGATGCAAAGAATGATAGAGAATTATGAAAAACTCATCTTGTCTTCTAGGTTCATATAATTTCTGTAACAGAGTAAAATTTCTCTTAATTGTTCATGAAATCAAGTCTCAGAAAGTTTATGGTGAGAGCAAAAGGATTGAAAACTTTGAATTTTTTTTTAAAGAAGGACAAAAAAAGATCTTTTGCCAAGTTGTCATAAAAACTGGGAAGTTTGAGTAGAGGCAGTTCACAAAGTGTTTCAAACAGGAGTCAAAGTTACCCCGCAAAAAAAAATCTCCATGTGTGAGAGCAAATAATTACAGTTCATGAACAACATGTACTTCATTTCCAGATTACAGGCAACTGTATACACATTTAAATTTGTTTATTTTGCATGCATAATCTCATATTCATGAAGATAATTTAATCATTTGTGCTTGATGTGTGGGAAAATTATGGTGTCTAATCATGCTTCCAGATTTCTCAAAGTTTTGCCCTGTTGTGGGAAAAATCTGTGTCATTCCTAACAAAAAGCTTTCATCTAACTTTTAGTAATCCTGAAAATCAAAAGAACAGCAATAGTCAATGACTTTTTTGGGTGATTTATCATATTTGTGATAGAAAAATCTGAAAGATTTTTATTACATTTGAAGACTTGGCCATGTTTTCTATGTTACTGAATCCATAGAAGTTGATTATCCTTTAAATTCCTAAAGACTAGGTTTATAAAACAGAGCTATATTTCCTCAATTTTTTTATGGTACTAAAAAGTCAAATTTTAAACAGTGATTGTGTGAAAATTCAAATCTTTTAGCTTGTTTTGTATTCATGTAGTTGTTCAAAATGCTTCCACAGTAGACTTACATGCTATTTTAGTACTGATTGCTGGTTGGTTTTCAGAATGGATTCAGGTTTCTTCCAAACTAACCTAAAAGACAGAGGAATTTCGGTATTCCTTCAATTAAATATGCACCATTCGTAATGAGTTTTCCACAAGACTATCCCCAATAGCCATAGAAGAGCACAGTGATGTCAATCAACATACAATGGAAAGGGGTCAGTGCCATAGTACTGTCTACTGGTGATGAAGACTATGCTGTCCATTTGCCTGTAATGTTCTATTTAAGGATATGTAATCATCATGTTATTACAGTCTTGATTTCACAGAGAACAGTGAGGCTACTAAAAGGTATCTGGATTTGAATATATAGTTCAAGAAAAGCATACATCTTTAGTACTTAAAATATATTTTAAAGGGATATTGCCAGCCAAGTAATGGATTTGAACTAACTTGGATTTTAAACACTTTATTCTGATATAAGCAAAATATTATTTAACATCACTCAGATCAGTTCAGTTGCACAGTCATGTCCGACTCTTTGCGATCCCATGAACTGCAGCATGCCAGGCCTCCTTGTCCATCACCAAATCCCAGAGTTTACCCAAACTCATGTCCATTGAGTCAGTAATGCCATCCAACCATCTCATCCTTTGTCGTCCCCTTCTCCTCCTGACCTCAATCTTTCCCAGCATCGGGGTCTTTTCAAATGAGTCAGCTCTTCACATCAGGTGGCCAAAATATTGGAGTTTCAGCTTCAACATCAGTCCTTCCAATGAATATTTAGGGTTAACATCACTGCAACATCCCAATTAATTAAATGGGGGAAGAATAATCCCTCTGATTTATAGAACAAAGAACAGGAGAAATAATAGAAAAAGGATGGATAGAGGTAAAAGAAAGGAGGGAGAGGAAATGTGGATTATTTAATCACTTTGAGTTCACTTAAATAAACATGTGGAAAACATAGGTTACGAAAACCTCATGGCAATGTTAATCTAACACTTACCAATGTCTGTTAATATATGGGAAATTATCCCAATCTCTGTCCCACATTATGTGAGGCATTGGGCTTAGGCAAGGTCTTCTAGGGACCGCATATTTATAGTTAAAGGAAGATTTCTTTTACATATATATATATATATATATATATATATGTATGTATATATATAAAAGCACTATTTTATGGTAATCAACTTTCAATAACTGCTTCAAAGACCAGTAACTTTTCAATGAGTTCATTCTTATTCTTAAGATAGCTTAGTTCAGTTGCTCAGTCGTGTCTGACTCTTTGTGACCCCATGGACTGCAGCACTCCAGGCTTCCCTGTCCATCACCAACTCCCGGAGCCTACTCAAACTCGTGTCCATCACTTCATTGATGCCATCCAACCATCTCATCCTCTGTTTTCACCTTCTCCTCCTACCTATAATCTTTTCCAGCATCAGCATCTTTTCAAAAATATTTTGCTTATATCAGTTCTTCACATCAGGTGGCCTAGGTATTGGAGTTTCAGCTTCAACATCAGACCTTCCAATGAATATTCAGGGTTGATTTCCTTTAGGATTGACTGGTTTGATCTTTTCCCTGTCCAAGGGACTCTCAAGAGTCTTCTCCAACACCACAGTTCAAAAGCATAATTTCTTCAGTTCTCAGCTTTCTTTATAGTCCAACTTTCATATCCGTACATGACTACTGGAAAAACCATAGCTTTGGCTAGACGGACCTTTGTTGATAAAGTAATGTCTCTGCTTTTTAATATGCTGTCTAGGTTGGTCATAACTTTCCTGCCAAGGAGTAAGTGTCTTTTAATTTCATGGCTGCAGTCACCATCTGCAATGATTTTGGAGCCCCCAAAATAAAGTCTGTCACTGTTTTCATTGTTNGATTGGGGGCAGGAGGACAAGGGGACGACAAAGTATGAGATGACTGGATGGCATCACCAACTCGATGGACATGAGTTTGAGTGAACTGCGGGGGTTGGTGATGGACAGGGAGGCCTGGCATGCTGCAATAAATGGGGTCGCAAAGAGTCGGACACGACTGAGAGACTGAACTGAACTGAACTGAAGGATTCTGCCATTCTGTAATTTTTTGGCCTTATGCCTGAATAACTCATTTTTTACTGATAACTTTTCTTTAATTGATCCAAATTTTAAGTAAATGTATATAAAATCAGTTTTATGACTGGAAGACCTACATCACTTCTTTAAATATGAGTAAATGGACATACATCATTAAAAAGAAAGTATAGCTGCTAAGTTTTAGCTAGACAGTGTTTCATTCAAACATCTGAGCTTGAAGCAGATGAGTGAGTGTTAGAGATATGTTAAAAATAAACTAAGTTCACATTTGACATTAGTCAGAAAGACTGAAAAGAGAATCATGCTGTCAGTGAGTGTTCTAAAATTTCAATTCTTTGTACCAACATTAAGACCTCCTGTACAACCTCAAATAATCTTGTGTTGCACAGAAGTGTGCACACTCACACTTCAGGAAAGATCTATAAAGCAGCAAATGACAAGATTGTGAAGTACCATGCAAAGATGAAGAAGACAAGGAAACATTTACTGATGTTCTCTATTAAAAACATTCTGTAAAGTAATAAATGTTTGTTCTATAATTCTTCTCTGACTGTGGTATCTCCTGATGTGTGAAACACCTGTACAGAATTGTTGTGACTGAATATGATAGCAATAGTGTGTCAAGATTATTTTTTTATATTTTATTATTTTCTAATTAAACCTCTACTATTTATTTTTATTTATCTGGCTACACCATGGTGCAATATGGGATCTTAGTTCACTGAACAGAGAATCCATACCCCCTGCACAAGAAACGCAGAGTCTTAAGCACTGGACTGCCGGGGAAGTCCCAATCTCTATTTTTAACCAACTGCATATTCAGCATATTCACATGGTACAAAATTCAAAATCCAAGTGTTTTCCCTGAATGCCATTCCACAATGGCATATAATAAAATTCTTTCTTCTACCCCCTTCTCTGACTCATTCAATTTGCCCCCAAATATTAACATCAGTTTTAAACAAATGGTAGGGTACAGTAGACATTGTTCTATAAATTGCTTTATTTAATCAACAAAATATCTTAAGAACACTCTCAAAACATTATGGTACTGGCACAAAAATAGAAACATAGATCAACGGAACAGGATAGAAAACCCAGAAATAAACCCATGCATCTATGGTCAATTGGTCTATGACAGAGGAGGCAAGACTACAGAATGTGGGAAAGACAGTTTCTTCAACAAATGGTGTTGGGAAAATTGGAGAGCTACATGTGAAAAAATGAAATTAGATCATTCCTTAACACTATACACAAAAACAAACTCAAAATGTATTGAAGATCTAAATGTGAGACCGGACACTATAAAATTCTTAGAGGAAAACATAGGCAGAATAATCTCTGACATAAATCACAGCAATATCCTTTTCGATTCATCTCCAAGAGTAATGGAAATAAAAACAACAACAACAAAAATAGGATCTACTTAAATTCAAAAGCTTTTGCACAGCAAAGAAAACAATAAACAAAAGATACCCCACTGATTGGGAGAAAATAGATTTTGCAAATGATATGACCAACAAGGTATTAGTCTCCAAAATTTACAAATAGCTCATGATGTTTAACTGCATCAAAACAAATAACTAATCAGAAGGTGGGTAGAAGACGTACATAGACATTTCTCCAAAGACATACAGATGGCCAAGAGACATATGAAAAGGTGTTTAACATTGCTAATTATCAGAGAAATGCAATCAAAACTACAATGAGACACCACCTCACACCAGCTAGAATGGCTATCATCAAAAAATCTACAAACAATAAATACTAGAGAGGGTATGGAGAGAAGAGAATGCTTCTGCACTGTTAGTGTGAATGTACATTGGTACCGCTACTGTGGCGAACAATGGAAGTTCCTCAAATAATGAAAAAAAAGAGTTACCATATGACCCTTCAATTCCACCATTGGGCATGTGTCCAGAGAAAAACATGATTCAAAAGGATTCATGGACCCCTACAGCACTTTTTACAATAGCCAAGAAAAGGAAGAAACTGAAATGTCTATAAATAGAGGAATGGATACAGAAGATATGATACATATAGGCAATGGCATATTACTTAGCCATTAAAAAGAATAAAATAATGCCATTTGCAGCAAAATGGATGGACCTAGAGATTGTCATACTGAGTGAAGTAAGTCAGACAGAGAAGGTGAAATATATGACATCCCTTATGTGGAATCTAAAAAGGAATGATACAAATGAACTTGCAAAACAGAAACAAACTCACAGACAGAGAATGAACTTATTCTTTGCCAAGGGGATGAATGGGTAGAAGGGATAGTTACAGAGTTTGGGATAGATATGTATACACTGGTATATTTAAAACAGATAACTGAAAAAGACATACAGTATAGCACATAGAACTCTGCTCAATGTGGCAGCCTGGAATGGAGAGGATTTGGGGGGGAGAATGGATACATGTACACAGCTGAGTCCCTTAGCTGGTCACCTGAAACTATTATAACATTGTTAATTGGCTAAAACCCAATGCAAAATAAAAAAGTTATTCCCTCTCAAAGGAAAAAGAAGTTTTAGTTAAGGAAAGTGCTTTAGTTAAAGTAGAAAAGGCTACTAAATGACAAACAAAGTCCCCATAATCATTGGCTTAAAGGACAAGGAAGTAATATCTCATTCAAGAACAGTCCAAAGTACTAGTGACTTAGTAGCTCTACGTCACAGAAGTGAAAAGTATAGTTAAAGCGTTAGTCACTCAGTCATGCCCAACTCTTTGTGACCCAATGTGCCATAGCCTGCCAGGCTCCTCTGTCCACAGAATTATTTTGGTAAGAATACTGGAGATGGTAGCCATTCCCCTTTTCAGGGGATCTTCCTGACCCAGGGATCAAATCTGAGTCTCCTCCATTTACAGGTGGATTCTTCACCAACTGAGCCACTAGGAAAGCTCTGTGTCACAGAGGCTGGTGGTAACTATGCTATTATATATACATAACTTCCAAGGTCATCCTGACAGTCCCACTCTAGAGAGTAGGGGACAAAGACTGAAAGCCAAGGGTCAGAGATTTTCTCTTAGTCAAACATATTGCAAATATCCTTTCCATTCACATGTTATTGATAGAGCTTAATCACTTGACTAAACCTAGTGGGAAGAAAGGTTGGGAAAAGCAATCTTCGCTGGGGTACCCTGCCCCAGTTTTAACTCTATTATGATTTCAGTAAACAGCAAGATATATATTTATGTTTATTGAATAAATAAAATTTACCAATAATTTCAGAAATATTTAAATTATTTCTATGATATATTCATAGGTAAGTTTAACGGAGGTTCACCTGAAACATTTTAACAAGGTTACACAGATATGTAATTCTCACAATAATTGTGATATTGAACATTTCCATCAACCAAATATGTTCCACATCCCGACTGTAGTCACTCTTCTTCCTTGGCCCCTACCTCTGATCACAAATCATATTTTCTGTCACAATAGTTTTGTACTTCTAAAGAATTTCATATAATGGAATTATGTAGTATCTTGTCTGTGCGTCTGGCTTCTTCCATTTAGAAAAATGCTTTTGAGATTCATCTACATTTTATAGTGTTTCACCAGTTTGTTCTTTTTATTGCTGGTAAATGCATTATAGTTTTTTATGCCTTTATCAGTAAAGAGCTTTAGAATTGTTTCCAGCATTATTGTTATAGCTGAACAATAATATTGAAATCTAAACTCTTAACAAAAATTTTAGTGTACAATATTGATTAACTATAGACATGATGTTATATAGCATTTCTCTAGACATTATTCGTCTTGTATAACTGAAAACTTATACCCAATGATATTCAACTCCATATTCCCATCATCCCTCAGCCCCTGGAAACTACCATTCCATCCTGTTTCTGCTATTTGACTAGTTTTGATTCCTCATATAAGGGAAAACGTGCAATGTTTCTTCTTCTGTGACAGGCTTATGTTACTTTGCATAATATCTTTGTTTCATCCACATTCATCCATCTATACAGTAAAACTGTTTAAAGTTTTAAACAATTTAAAATTTTAGTTTTTGATATTCTGAACAAAGATGCTAGGAAATTCTAAACACAAGTATCTTTGTGGATGTATATTTTCATNTAATATCTTTGTTTCATCCACATTCATCCATCTATACAGTAAAACTGTTTAAAGTTTTAAACAATTTAAAATTTTAGTTTTTGATATTCTGAACAAAGATGCTAGGAAATTCTAAACACAAGTATCTTTGTGGATGTATATTTTCATTTTTTTGCATAAATATCTAAGATGGTGACTGCTTGGTCATATAATAAGTATATATTTACTTTCTAAAAAGTAGTTTTAGAAAGTGGCTCTTGTTGTTTTGAAAGTGGTTCGTCTGTTTTTCTTTTCTCTTTTAAAATTAATTTATTTATTTTAATTGGAGGCTAATTACTTTACAATATTGTGGTGGTTTTTGCCATACATTGACATAAATCAGCCATGGGTGTACATGTGTACTCCTGTCCCAAACCCCCCTTCTCCCTCCCCCCTAATACCATCCCTCTGGGTAGTCCCAGTGTATTGGCTTTGAGTGCCCTGTTTCATACATGGAACTTGGACTGGTCATCTATTTCACATAAGGTAATATACATGTTTCAGTGCTATTCTCTGAAACCATCACACCCTCACCTTCTCTCACAGAGTCCAAAAGTCCATTTTTTATATCTGTGTCTCTTTTGCTGTCTTGCGTATAGAGTCATCATTACTGTCTTTCTAAATTCCATATATATGTTAATATGCCAGATTAATGTTTTTCTTTCTGACTTACTTCACTCTGTATAATAGGCTCCAGTTTCACTCACCTCATTAGAACTGACTCAAATATGTTCTTTTTAATAGCTGAGTAATATTCCATTATGTTTATGTATCACAACTTTCTTATCCATCATCTGCTGTTTGACATCTAGGTTGCTTCCATGTTCTAGCTATTGTAAACCATGCTGCAATGAACATTGGGGTACACATGTCTATTTTAATTCTGGTTTCCTTGGTGTGTATGCCCAGCAGTGGGATTGCTGGGTCACATGCTAGTTCTCTTTCCAGTTTTCTAAGGAAGCTCCACACTGTTCTCCATAGTGACTGTACTAGTTTGCATTCCCACCAACAGCGTAAGATGGTCCCCTTTTCTCCACACCCTCTCCAGTATTTATGCTTGTAGACTTTTTGATAGTAGTCAGTCTGACCAGTGAAATGATGCCTTATTGTGGTTTGGTTTGCATTTCTCTGATAATGAGTGATGCTGAGCATTTTTTCATGTGTTTGTTAGCGATCTGTAAGCCTTCTTTAGAGAAATGTCTATTTATTTCTTTGGTCCACTTTTTGATTTGGTCGTTTATTTCTCTGGTATTGAGCTGCACAAGCTGCTTGTATATTTTTGAGGTTAATTCTTTGTCAGTTGCTTAGTTTGCTAAAATTTTCTCCCATTTAGAAGGCTGCCTTTTCACCTTACTTATAGTTTTCTTCATTCTGCAAAAGCTTTTAAATTTAATTGGGTCCCAATTCCAGACTTAAATTGAAGAAAGTGGGGAAAACCACTAGACCATTCAGTTCTGTTAATTTCAGTTCAGTTCAGTTCAGTCGCTCAGTCGTGTCTGACTCTTCCCGACCCCATGAATCATAGCATGTCAGGCCTCCCTGTCCATCACCATTTCCCGGAGTTCACTCAGACTCACTTCAGTGATGCCATCCAGCCATCTCATCCTCTGTCGTCCCCTTCTCCTCCTGCATCCAGTCCCTCCCAGCATCAGAGTCTTTGCCAAAGAGCCAACTCTTCGCATGAGATGTCCAAAGTAGTGAATGATGCTTTAGCATCATTCCCTCCAAAGAAATCCCAGGGCTGATCTCCTTCAGAATGGACTGGTTGGATCTCCTTGGACGACGCACAGAGTGTGGCTGAGAGGAGCTACCCTACATCCGAGGTCAGGGGCAGCAGCCGAAAGGAGTTATCCCCCATCCGAGGTCAGGGGTGGTAGCCGAGAGGAGCTACACTGTGTCCGAGGTCAGGGGCAGTGGCCAAGAGTGCCAGGCTGCGACAGCACAGGAGCAGCCAAGAGGAGCTACCCCCGCCCGAGGCCAGGGGTGTTGGCAGCCAGGAGGAGAGACCCCATGTCCAAGGAGTGGTGGCTGCGTGGGCGCCGGAGGCCCTAGAGGAGGTATTCCACGTTCAAGCTTGGGAATTGTGGTGGTGAGGGGATACCCCTCGTCCAAGGTAAGGAGCAGAGGCTGCATTTTGCTGGAGCAGCTGTGAAGAGATATCTCACATCCAAGATAAGAGAAACCCAAGTAAGACGGTAGGTGATGTAAGAGGGCAGACACACTGAAACCATAATCACAGAAAACTAGTCAATCTAATCACACTAGGACCACAGCCTTGTCTAACTCAATGAAACTGTCATGCCCTGTGAGGCCACCCAAGACTGGCGGGCATAGTGGAGAGGTCTGACAGAATGTGGTCCACTGGAGAAGGGAATGGCAAACCACTTCAGTATTCTTGCCTTGAGAACCCATGAACAGTATGAAAAGGGAAAATGATAGGATACTGAAAGAGGAACTCCCCAAGTCAGTAGGTGCCCGATATGCTACTGGAGATCAGTGGAGAAATAACTTCGGAAAGAATGAACGGATGAAGCCAAAGAAAAAACAATACCCAGTTGTGGATGTGACTGGTGATAGAAGCAAGATCCGATGCTGTAAAGCACAATATTGCATAGGAACCTGGAATATCAGGTCCATGAATCAAGGCAAATTGGAAATGGTCAAACAGGAGANCCCTCTCCTACTCCCTCTGAGGCCAAAAGTCCATTCTCTATGTCTGTGTCCTTTTGTTGTCTCACATACAGGGTCATCATTACTATCTTCCTAAATTCCGTATATATGTGTCAGTATGCTGTATTGGTGTTTTTCTTTCTGGCTTACTTCACTCTGTATAATAGGCTCCAGTTTCATCCATCTCATTAGAACTGATTCAAATTTATTCTTTTTAATGGCAGAGTAATACTCCATTGTGTATATATGCCACAGCTTGCTTATCCATTCATCTATTGATGGACATCTAGGTTGTTTCCATGTCCTGGCTATTATAAACAGTGCTGCGATGAACATTGGGGTACATGTGTCTCTTTCAATTCTGGTTTCTAATTTTGTTTTATTCTACTGATATTTTCAGCTATGTAAGAAATTACATATATATAAGATTTATATTGCAGAATTTATTATAATAATAAAAGAATAGAAGCAATATAAATATTTATTAATAGAGGATTACTTAAATTATTGTACATATATCCATACAATGAAAATCAGTGTAGCCATTAAAAAGATTGAGGAAGTTCTTCATTTAAAAAAAAAAACCTCTCTAAGATATATTGTTGAGTGAAAGAAAGTCAAGGCAGAGGACAGTGTGTATGGTATGCTGATTTTGTATATAAGTGTATTAGGGAAAGAATACATATATGATTAACCACAAAATACCACTAAGAGCAAATTTAAGATATTTGCCCAATATGCTACTGGAGATCAGTGGAGAAATAACTCCAGAAAGAATGAAGGGATGGAGCCAAA
>SJYV01035610.1:0-20745 GCA_006410875.1 Neotragus pygmaeus
AGAAACGGGCAGGGAGGGGGAAACAGTTGGAACGTTTCTGGATGTTCAGAATCTGCTCTGGCTGCTTAGTAGAGACATTTGTCTTTTCCTTGTAAACTGTGTTATTTGTCATCTATAAGATGGTCCTTCTTATCCCATTGGTAATAACAGCTAGGTATATTGGTCTTGCTCTGTGCCTGGCGCAGTTCTAAAACACCTTACGTTCAGGGCCTCACTTGATTCTCACTGCAACCCGTTTGCTTCCCTTTGTCCCAGATGAAGAAACAAGGTAGAACAGCCTTGGCGTCCTGGTGAAGGGTGCAGTGAGCAGCAGGACAGTGATTTGAGCCAGGTAGTCTCTGATGGTGGCTTGACCAGTATATAAAACCCTGCCGTTCGAAGCATCATTTGCCTTTTTCCACAGTCTTAGGCAATGGCACCCCACTCCAGTACTCTTACCTGGAGGGTCCCATGGACAGGGGAGCCTGGTGGGCTGCAGTCCATGGGGTTGCGGAGAGTCGGACACGACTGAGCGACTTCACTTTCACCTTTCACTTTCATGCCTGTCTCTTATACACATCTAAGACTTCNTTACCATTCCAGTTTTACAGAGGAGGAAACTGAAGACAAATTATCCAGTTGGATATGCAAAAAAATATTTTGTCAGTAACTTGGGATATGTTTCTGAGCTATATTGTTGATCGACTGTCTTGAGATTTTATAACTTATTTCTAGTAAAATGTTGTCAATAATATAGCTCTTCAAGAAAGGAATAGATTTCAAAGTGCATCCTTGCATGGGGTATTATTTGGGAATTAGAAGAAGCATAATTCACACATATATAAATTAATAGATACCACGACTGTTGTTATGATAGTATCAACGTAAAAATTACTGGCATTCAACATGTGGATCTTCCACATTATTTGCAAAGTACCGAGAAATCCAAAAGCGTCACTTCTCAGCCTTGTCTACAACTTCCAGATTTATCATTGCGTTTCTAGTCCCCATTGCAGCTACTAGAGAGGTAGCAGTAAAATTCGATTCTAATGATTATCACAGTTACTCAACAGTCTTACGGTGGCAAACGTGTAGTCACAGTAAAATGAACTGAATTTATTTTTGAAGGTTTAACCTTGTAAGGTTTTGACCACATAAGTGTGCTTTAAAATCATTATTTATCATGTTTAGACTGGTCGGGTCTATAGTTGCCTAAGATCCTTTCTATGAGGACTGGCTACACTGCTTTTACCCTTGGGCCCAGAAATTGAGCTTTCGTTTATACAAGGTATGGGAGACGGCACAGGCCCATGAAGGATGGTGTGGACACATAGCTTTTATAAAAATATATGATCGTAGATAGCCATAGCCATAAACACGTCATGCTTTTAATATAGAAGCTTACTTTTGAAACCATTCCTAAAGAAAATGACTCAGCTGAATTAAATGACTGTTTGTATGCAGATGTGTGCATGCTCAGTCTCTCAGTTGTGTCTGACTCTGCGACCCCAAGGACTATAAATTGTCAGGCTTCTTTCTCCATGGGATTATCCCAGCAAGAACACTGGAGTGAGTGGCCTTTTCTTCCTCCAGGGGATCTTTCCAAGCTAGGGATTAAACCCGTGTCTCCTGCGTTGGCAGGTGGATTCTTCACCTCTGAGCCACCTGGGAAGCCCTTGTATGAAGGTGCATGGTACTTTTTTTAAGGCAGGAAATAAATAAAGGTAACTATAGTATCCAAAAGTATGGAAATGTTTAGTAAATCATGTTACCAAACTTAACAGATTGGAAACATGAAAATGAATATAGAGGCTATCTATATACATAAAGATGCTTTTTACTTGCTCTTTTTTCTCTGTTGGTAGGTATGTAAAAATGCCTTCGTGTTTGTGTGCTTGCACGCACACACACACAAAGAAAACCATGTACAAATATTTCTGCTATAACACCATACATGATTCTTGAAAAATTTAACCTTCTGTAAAACCTCACACTAAAATTAACATAGCTCAGAGAACCAGTAAGCCACTCAAAGCACGGGCAGCCCTAAAATTAGATTACCTGGAAAAATGATGACCAAGACCGGGAGCGATGACGTGAAGGTTCAGGGCAGCTACACGTTTACTTTAGACATTTTAAAAGCACAAAAAAATAGTACACAGTGGGAAGCCTGACCGACAGGCAGTGAGCCCACACAGCTGGAAACAGAGATTTGAGCAAACAGGGCTGCTATTAAGGTGGGCACTGATGGGTGTGCAGCCTGCTGTGACCTAAAGTGATTCCAGGTTGGAGCCGGCATCTCTGGGGAAGGAGAAAATCTAGGCGACCTTGGGTTGGATGATGAATTTTTAGATACAAAATGAAAGGCACAATCGATGGAAGAAAGAACTGGTAAGCTGGACTTCATCAAAATTAAAATTTTCTATTCAGCAAGAGACACTGTCAAAAGAAGGGAAAGAGAAGCCTTAGACTGAGAGAACATATTTACAAAAGTTAAGTCTAATGAAGGATCGGTGTTCAAAATATACAAAGAACTTTTAAAACTCAACAATAAGAAAACACAAGACTTGGTTACAGAGTGGGTTCATATTTAATCACCACATTACATTCATTATTATAATGATCCATAATCTATCTTTAAGATAACTGTCTGGAATACTCCCTGTGATGTTCACTGTGTATGTTGAATCGTGCTTTTTAAACCTTACCATTTTCCTTGTATAGGCAAAGCTAATGCATTTTTCCTGCTTCACATTTCTTCCTAGAATGCCCAGTGGAATTTGATACATGTTAGCTTTGTCCCACAGCTGAAAAAGCTGTATTTCCAAGAAAGTCTCTGGGTTTGTAAAGGAAAGGTAGCATTAGCATCTTCAGTATTGTTTTGTGAAATCCCTGTTTTCTCAACCAGGAACTACTGACATTTGAGTCAGACAATTGTTTGGGACCCTACTTGTGTATTGCAAGATGTTTTACCAGCAGCCCTGGGCTCCACCTACAAATTACTAGCATTGTAAAACAAGCCCAATAAAGTCAGTTGATACTTAGACAATGTGGTATTTCAGAAGATCTTACAATTCCCAAGGATACCGTGAGAAATTACTGTTTTTTAAAATCGACTTTACCTTAATAAATACATTCACAATGATAAAACATAATTAGATGCTTTTAATATAAGGCCAAAATAAAAATGAGGATCTGTGATCTGTTAAACAATAAACAGGAGTGTAGAAATACATCCTTCTTCTAGTAGTAAGGTCTGCCTATAAATGTATATTGCATTCAAAAATATCACCTCAGGAATCATTAAGTTTTAAATTTTAAGATTCTACCCAATAATGTTCTCTTAATTCTGACAGTTTTAAAAATCAAGAGACCATATAAATGAGAAGAATCTGAGTTCTCCAACTTGAAGTAATAAGACAAGAACTTCATGAACTATTTTTATCACAGAGAGCAATACAAAGGGAAATAAAGAAAGCTATGACCCTTGATTTCATGATATTGTTGTCCTTGATTTCACGATAACTGTTGTAACAAGATGTCTATGAATTTCCATATGTTTCCTCTAAGAAATCTATATTCAAAAAATAATAATTTTTGGAACATGGAAGTAATTAACCACTTTTTATTAATGTATAATTTAGAATAAAGGTTAAAGTGATCAGTTTTGGCCACAGTAAAAAAATATTTTGCACAAGGAAAAATATATATTGGATTGTTTATAGGCTAGACTTTTGTATTTTGGTAGAAAAGCACACTGATTTTAAAATTTGAGTGGAATTTTAAGAACACAAACAACTATTGACATCATCAAAAGAAAGAAATATTACTGCAAGCAGCTTTTCATTTGAAACAGCTTAAACTGTCGCCACTGAACCCTGCTGATTTGTCAGTTATATAGACAGCTGTGCAAGAGGGAGCCTGGCAAAAGAGCAGGGGATTCTGTTTTATGTGTCTATCAGAGAGAAGAAAGTTAAAAAACATGCCAAAGCTCAGTGGGGTGTCAATAGGCACTGTCCTGTTGTGGATTAATAATACCTTGCACAACAGTTATCAAGAGAAACAACTTATAGGAGATTTTACACACACACACACACACACACACACTCATAGACACACACACACACACATTTGTATACATGGGCTTCCCAGGAGGCGCTGATGGTAAAGAACCCACCTGCCAAGGTAGGAGATGTAAGAGACAAGCGTTCAATCCCTGGGTGGGGAAGACTCCCTGGAGGAGGGCACAGCAACCCATTCCAGTACACTCACCTGAAGAATCCCATGGACAGAGGAGTCTGGCAGGCTACAGTTTATGGGGACACAAAGAGTCGGACACGGCTGAAGCGACTTAGCAAGGCACATGTATACATACATATATATGAATAAATTTATTATAAAGAATTGGCTCATGTTATTATGGAGGCAGGGTTGGCTGCACCATGGGCAAAACTAGCACCCTCCGCTGCAGGCTTCCCTGGTGGCTCAGATGGTAACGCGTCTGTCTACAATGTGGGAGACCTGGGTTTGATCCCTGGGTCTGAAAGATTCCCTGGAGAAGGAAATGGCAACCGATTCCAGTACTCTTGCCTAGAAAATCCCATGGATGGAGTAGCCTGATGCAGTCTACTCCATCCATGGGGTCACAAAGCATCAGACATGACTAAGCAACTTCACTAAGACAGAGGCCATGAAGTCCCAAGACCTGTCATCTGCAAGCCAGAGACTCAGGAAAAGCAGTGATGTTGTTCAGTCTAAATCCAAACTTCTGAGAACTCTGGATACCAGTGATGAAAATTCCAGTCAAGAGCTGGAGGTCAAGAATCACGAGTTCCAAGGGCAGGAACCAGTTCAGGGTCCCAGCTCACAGAGTCAGGCAGAAAGTGCCAAATGTGTCCTTTCTTTATCTTCTTGTTCATTTAGGTCCTCAACAGACTGAATTATGCTCACCCACATGGGGACTTCCCTAATGATATTGGTGCTAATGGTAAAGAACCCACCTGCCAATGTGGGAGACACAGGCATGAGACTGATCTCTAGGTCGGGAAGATTCCTTGGAGGAGGGCATGGCAACCCACTCCAGTATTCTTGCCTGGAGAATCCTATGGACAGAGGAGACTGATGTCACAAAGTCCATGGGGTTGCAGAGTTAGACATGACNCGCTCCGGAGGCTCTGAGGCCGGCCAGAAGTCGGGGAGGCGTGTGGTCGGGGTGGGGCTAAGGAAGCACAGTGGAGGTGAGGAGGGAGGGCCGGGTGGAGAAGGGGGGACGCCGCGCGGGAGGGGCGGCTCGCGCCGGAGCACCAGAGGTGGCGCCTTCAGCCCCGGACAATCTGCACTTTGGCGGAGGCGTTAAACCCAACCTGGCAACGCGGCTTCCCCCGGGAACCCGGAGCGCGGGGCCCAGGCCCGCGAGCGCCCTTTAGGCTGGCATTGGCGCCGCAGCCTGCCGGCCGCGCCAGACAAGAGAGAAGGGGAGTACATCCCCTACTGGTCCCTAACGCTGGGTACAGCCTTCCCGCCTACGGACGGCGGGAATGGGAAAGTTAACGATTCTGATTTCATTTTCTTCCTCCCCCAGCCACAAGGCACGAAACAAACGTGGACCGTCCATCGCCAAAGGCAGAGCCCAGCATTTGGCCCGCCATGTCTGCAGGATTTGGTGGGGATGTAGAATTCCAGCCGGGACTCCCCAGAACAGCCCCAGATTACGGAAGGGCTGGAGGAGCGCCCTCCTGGTGCTGACTTCACTTTGTCTGATGCCTAGAGCCCTTCTCCGTACCCGTACCCCGCATTTTCTCAGGAAGCAGCACCCTAACATAGACTTTAGCAGCCCCAAATCCCCTAAAACCCAGGTCTCTCCCAACGGAAGCCCCAGCCACCTCTCCAGGCATTTGGCCACTTTCCGTACAACCTGCTTCATCCGCTCTGCGGGAGTCTTGGCTCCTCTTTCCCACGCTGGAAGCCTCTCCCAGGAAAGGGCATCTTCATCTGCTTGGGTGAGAGGTCTCTTTCAGGACCACACTTACATCCATCCAACTTGAACAATCATCTGAAGCTGAAATCTTTGTGACCCTCTATTGGGCGCCTTGTTGATGTCTTATACCTCACAGGAGTAGTGCAAGGTCCTCTTTTAAAGGGCATGATCCTCTTTTATTTGCACCTGTTATCTGGATTCGTAGACAAGATTGCCCTAACAGAGATGGAAAGCAACCTCATGATATAATTAGAAGAGACTTAGAGACTCTCTGACCCACCTATAGATGCAGGAACCCAGTGAGGTCAGCCAGATAGAGTTGGTGTGGTGTTGCTGATGGCGAGGAAAAAGCTCTGGCTTTAGGGTTGGAACCCCGGGCTCCACCAGATCCGTGAAACCTAGTTCTTTTGGAAAACCATTAAACCAAAACACTAACTTCAAGAGCGTTGCTGTGAAGATGAGACTGTTTATGTAATGTGACTGGCCCCTGGTGTGGATAAATTAATGTTGTTTTGAGAAGCCTTTTCAGCTGCATGTCCAGCCTCCCACAGCCTGTTGCCCAATCTGTCTCCTACTTCCTCTGGTTCCTGAGTGGCCTAGCCACTAGCTAGTCCATTCCCAGGCCCTATCCTTAATGACTTCCCAGTTTGTAAAAGGAGTAGGCAAGCTCTTAGCTGAGTTTCGGGGAGATCTCTACATATCCCAAGATCCAAAACAGGCCCATTTTCTATCATGAGTTCCAAGCTAGAGTAGAAAAATAAGAGTATTGTATTTTAAAATGTTCAATAGATTTTCTGTGGCAATGGGAGCTGGAATAGCATGATTATCCTGGTCTGGATGATTTCTGACACCAAATCACCCATATCAGTTTCAGCTGAGTGATGGAGTAAATGCAGGTGAAGACAACTGCTCCTCAAGTCATTCTTTCGCAGAGATACCCCACCCCTAACACTCAGGCTGAAGGCTCCAGATATTTTGGAACTTGGAAGAGATGGTGTGATTTTTCTCCTCCTCCTTTTCACCATTACAGACTAGCTTTTCCTCAAACAGCTTGGCGATTACCACTTCCCTTTCCCTGAGCTAAGTAGTAAGTTCCTGGAAAGCATAGCAAATCAACCTATCAGGAGAGAAGGGGTCCCAGACACCTAACATCAGGTGCTCTTCGCTCTAGAGTGTACATGGGTGCCTAAGAAGAGCAAGGAAGTTTCTCTAAATATGTTTTGAGTTTGCTTTTTATTTGTACCATTTGTCATACATTCAGATTTATTCTAAATGCAGTAGAATGAGTTTATTCCCAACGTGATTTTTTTCTACCATACAGAAAATTTGAAAAACAAAATATGATGAACAATGGTAGCATTAACATTTTCCTATATTTGTTTTATCTCTATTTTTTTCCCCTTCCCATCATTGTGTAGGCTGCACCAGCCTTCTTGAAGATTTGTACCAGGCAAGACGTGCGGAGAAGGCAATGGCACCCCACTCCAGTACTCTTGCCTGGCAAATCCCAAGGACGGAGGAGCCTGGTGGGCTACCATCCATCCATGGAGTCGCGAAGAGTCGGACACGACTGAGCGACTTCACTTTCACATTTCACTTTCATGCTTTGGAGAAGGAAATGACAACCCACTCCAGTGTTCTTGCCTGGAGAATTCCAGGGACGGGGAAGTCTGGTGGGCTGCCATCTATGGGGTCCCACAGAGTCGGACACGACCGAAGCGACTTAGCAGCAGCAGCAGCAGGCAAGACCTGTGCTGAGGGGTGTGTAGAGAACATCTCATTAAATCTATACCTCAACACTTTCAGGTGTTACTGTTATTCTCCTTTTTACAAGAGAGACTTAAGCACAGATATGTGACTTGCTTAAAGTCATCCAGCAAATTGACCTCAGAGCCCAGATGTTTAACCACTACTTTATACTACCTCATAAGAATCTAGTTTAAGCTTCAAAGCAGCCCTGGTGACAGTTGGCTTTTGGGTTCAGGTCAGGAAATTTGCAGGAGGCTACAGATTCAGGGCCTACAGCAGATTCCCAACAGTAAGGATGAAGATGGTGGGACAGCTGTGGAGTCAGAACTCCAGCAAGCCTCGGTCCCATTTTTTAACTCGCTTTTCCGTCTTTAAAATGACTCCTGCAACATGACCAGAGGCAGGGACTGTACTGGCTCTTCAAATACATTCGCCATAGTTCCTGTTGAATGGAGGGCATTGATCAGATCACTTGTCCCACATCTGCCTTGGGAAGAGACTTTTTTGAGCATTTTCCGAAACCAGTAAGTGAGAGAAATTGAGCGTTGTGGCAAAGGGTGGAACTCTGGATTCAGACCACCTGCTTTCAAATCCTGGCTGCTCCACTGTTGTTCAGCCTCTCTGTGGCCCAGTGTCCTTCTCTGAAAAATGGGATAATAGATTCTGCCTATTCCCTTGTGGCTCAGAGGTTAAAGCGTCTGCCTCCAATGTGGGAGACCTCGGTTCAATCCTTGGGTCAGGAAGATCCCCTGGAGAAGGAAATGGCAACCCACTCCAGTATTCTTGCCTGGAGAATCCCATGAACTGAGGAGCCTGGTGGGTTGCAGTCCATGGGGTCACAAAGAGTCGGACACGACTGAGTGACTTTACTTACTTATTGTTGGAGGCATTGAAATAACAAATGCTGAACACTGTGCCTGGTACACGCAGGCACTATTACTATTGTAATATTGTTACTGTGGGTTCACATGTAGCAGGTATAAGACAAGCGGGAACCCTTCAACCATGTGACGGGAGGATAAATGGATTCAATTTGTAGTGGCCACCACCGCCTGCAAAACCTTCATTTTTCCTCATCTGGCATTTGTCAGGGTAGCTCTTACTTGCCCTAGCAAATGGGACTGCCTGGTCCCAGAGCTTGTCAGCTTGGCGTCTCCTGCACCAGCAGTATGCTTCGTGCCCTCTCCCTCCCCCCACCCCCCCACCAAACAACAGGGGCTGCAGTGCTTTCTTTTCAGGCTCTCACACCCCCACCACACCCTTTGAATCTCTAGGAGTAAGCAGTCAACTTCCTAACAAGAGGGTCCCTGGTTTCAGGCCAACAAGTGACCCTGACTCGCCTTGTAACTGGCTACAGAAACCTCCAGGGACCTGGTGTTTCCAAACAGAGATGCCCCCAGAGAGGGAGGCGCTCTCCTTAGTTGCTATTTCTATTCTTGTCTTGCTTTCACCTTCCCTCTTCCCACAAATGCTTACATTTGTAACATTCAGATAAACCACCAAGACCTGTTTATTGAGGAGAGATTTGCTTTTCTCTGTGCTCTTAGCAAAACAATGATATGCTACTACCTTACACTATACAACCTGCAGGATGACCTGGAGAATAAGTGAGAGCCCTGAGAGCCCCTCTTTGGGTCAGTACTGTTCTCTTTCAGCGCAACGGGAGAGGTCCAACAGCCAAGAGGGGATCAAAGGAGACCAAGGGTCTACTTTATTTCAAGCTCGGGGACAGGCAGCACTTCTCTCGGATCTGGAGGGGCAACATATGAGTCAGGGAGGTTCCGTTTATGGCCACCAGAAGCTGCAGCTTGCCCAGGCAGTCCTGCAGCGCCTCCTCAGGGTGTCCACCCAGGCGCAAGTCCACGGGGCGAGGGAGCTGCAACATACGGTCGGCCAGCGCCAGGCAACAGATGGCCAGCAGGGAGGGGGTGTAGCTGGTGAAAGCGTAGTCAGCCAAGCTCAGCTCCGCCACCCCGCGCGCCAAGGCTTGCGCTTCCAGGGCTTCGGAGACCTCGGCCTGCCCGCCCTCCACGCGCGCGTGCGTGAAATGCTCCAGGAAGAAGCTGATGGTGGGAGCGCCCAGGCTGAAATGCAATTTGTGCAGCACGATGCATTCGAGGTTGCAGAGCTGCTGCCTGGAGAAGGCACCGCAGCACAGGGCCAGGAGCTGCTTCACGCGAGGCGGGTGCACCTCCACCTGTAACACAATGACACTCAGCCCTCGTAGTGCAGCATCCAGGGCCGGAGAACCCCCCAGGCGAACCAGGACTCCCCCCATCCCTTCCAGAGAGAGATGTGGGGGCTTCCTCTCTCCATACTTCCACTGTATACTTTCTGCGCAATTTCTCCAACTACCGTCGCACAGAAAACAGGTTTGAGAAATTTGGCAGATTCTCGCCCCCTCCTCGCCCCGAGACTAGAATAGGGAGGCTACAGAGAGCTGTGGAGACTCGGCTTTTTTCTTTGGGGCCTGAGTGAAAGGATTGTGCGTCTGGCCGGGGCGGGGCGGAGGGGGGCGGAGTTGTGAAGTTAAGGCTGTGGGGTAGGCAAGTGTGCAAACCTCTGCCAAAATGAGTTCAGGGAGCCTAGAGTTCAGTCAAGTGCACTGGAGGGGCAGCCAGGAGCGGCCGGGAGCCTGGCTGCCCCCAGACCCCATGAGGAGGTACCTGTTTGCAAGCGATGAGCAGAGAGGTGACCCCGAGCAGCTGGAAGCAGTCTGCAGCCACGGGCGTGGTGATAAGGAAGCGGTCCAGAGTGTTCACCGTCAGGCACAGCGACTCGAAGGAAAGGCCGAACTGGCGGTGCACGGGGATTAGCCAGCTGAGCAGCTTACAGCGGGACTCCGCCGTCACCTGCCAAAGGGAGGAAGGAGGCGGGCCCGCTGAGCCTAGGGCTCAGAGGGACTGTGGAAGGCACAGGGCACCGAGACCCGGAGCGTCCCCGGAGGGAGGCGGGAAACAAAGGAAAAGCCGAGAGGTGCTGGAAACTGGGAAACAGGCGCGCAGCGCCGCTGAGGAACAGCACAGGCGGGGCTGGGCGCCGGGACGCCTGGATTCGTGCCTGGCGCTGTGCCCAGTGCGGACACACGTTACCTCGTGTAACCCTCTCAGCAATTCAAAGGGTCCCCACACTTGGCAAGTGAAGAAGCAAGCCTCAGATTGTTAAGTAACTTGCCGGGGTGGGTAGGAGTCCGGACTCGAACCTAGAAACTACCGTAACTCCTCTGCATTCTACCGGGTCCCTGCTACCGTTTGGAGACCTCGGGCCGGTCACTGAGGCCGTCCTGGCCCCACTTTTCTCCATCTGGAAAATGAGGCTAGTGGCCCGGCCCTTCAAAGCTCTTTCTCGCTCCGACCCGAGTGGAGGGAGGGAGAGAAGCTGGCTGCGCTGGCGAGGGCCGGGGCGCCGCGCAGGGCGGAGAGAGCAGGAAAAGAAAGAGCCCGGGAGGGGAAGAGGAGCGGTGGCGGAGAGCTGGCTCCGCCAGCGCCTCACTTGTGGCTGCCGCGCCAGCGATTCCCGCGGGTGGAAGCGGCCTTCCCGCGCCTTGCGGAAGGCGTAGCAGCTCTGACCGTAGTCGCGGAAGGTCTGCAGATCGAGTTGCGCCAGCTGCTGGGCGGCACCCGGCGCGGGGCTGCAGCCTCGCGCCGCGGGGCTATCTGCGCCATCCGAGCTGGAGCTGGGAGACTCGAACAGGTCGCAAACGCCAGAGTCTCCCGGGAGCGGGCTTGTGTTAAGCGGCTGCAGCGGCTGCTTCCTCCGGAGGCGTGGGCGCCGGCTCTTCTTCACCGGGGCGCGGAGGTTCCGGGCGTCCCGCCTCCCAGCCCAGGTGGCTGGGCTCATGGGGCTGGTGGGGCCGGGGGTCACCATGATGAGGTCGGACGGCCGTTCTATGACTCCCGGGCTGCGGAGAAGGTGGACCCGCGCGCCCGGGAGTGCGGAGGAGACCAAACCGGACTCGCCTCCAGCCCCTAAGTACTCGGCCTGCGCGTTTCCCTCGGCCACACCCCCGGCCTCTCACTGGCTGAGCCCAGAGCCCCACGAAAACCGCGCTTTCCCGGCTAAAGACCCGCTCGCCAGCGCACAGCTGGCACACTCAGCCTCCTGCGTCTGCACCGGGGAGGGGTAGCTACCTCCGGCCGAGCGCTCTCGCTTGGCGCGGCTGGCACCCAGCGCATCCCTTGTTACCTGAGCAACTGCACCCGGCTGCCGGCGGGATTTGCCCGCGCCGCGTTGGGTAGGGGTAGAGGCCGGGCGGCGGTGAGGCCAGGTGAACGCAGAATCCAGCTGAGGGGCTCCACTGTGCGGCCGGGAAAAAGATTTCCCCAAGGGCATCTCCTCAACTTGACCAGATGGTTTCGACACGTGCGAGCACCTTCTATGCCGTCTCTAATCCAGGTCGGTAATTTTGTAAAGGTCATATTTCCCAGCTCCAAACGAAGCCTCCAGCTAGAATTCGGTCAGCACAGAAGTTTTCTTCAGTGAGCAATACAAGCAATAATGATAATTCAATTGCTTCTGTGATTTCGTTTTAGGCAGGTCTGAGTAGTATCCTTTCTATCGCCGGGCGGGGGAGCAGAGCTTCCGAAGGTTCCTGGGCGATGCCTTATCTCCAGGGGCCAGTTCAGTCAGTCAGCCAACAGGTGTTCGTGCTCCTAACACAAGGCTGCCCGAGGAACCTCCAGCAGCGCGTCCACGGCCCTGGAATACTTTCTGCGTATTCTCCCCTCCCCCCAAACCAAGTAAGCTGCAGCAGTTTAAGAACTGCATGTTCTCTGGGGGTTGCATTTCTAGCTTTACTGAATTGCTCACAGGCTGTTACGTTTTAGATCATTAACTTCTGACCCTCTGCCCCTGGAGGCCCAATCTTTCTTGGTTATAACGTGCTTCCCGTTTCTTCTCCTTCAAAAAGGAAGTTTTCTTTGAGGAAGCTTCCTTCAGAAGCTTATAGAAGTAGGACTGAGGTTGGGGAGGCTAAGAGCGTCCTGGTGAGAAAGACTGGATTAGACTGCAGCTTCCTGTCCTGGTAGAGACGACAAGTGCTTCTCTGGCCTGAGTGAATCTTCCTAAGGGGCTCAGATTCTTTGGGACAAGAGGCACAAATAGCATCTAGTCAGCCTTACAGGCATCTCCCAGTGGCAGAAAGCCTGCATACCCTCTGGCTGATGAATTTTGCAGAGTGCTCCAAGAGATGAGTAACTAGGTGCTGTTTTGAGAGCAGATTCAGCCATTTTCATTCCAGAAGAAAGCTGACAGATATATGTAATCAAGGTGTAAATCCTTGTTCCCAGAAATATGTGGGGTTGATGTCTTCTAGAGATTCAGGTAAAAGAAAAGGGACAGGTTTCAGGTTCCTGTCAGTGTTACTCCTATTTCCTAGCAAGGTCTTTAGTCTTCAGACCTAAATAGTGTCATTTATAACATGAGAGATTAGTTAAGACTTGTATTTCAAAATACAGATGCCAGGCCTCCTTGTCTCCTCTCAGGCTCTTTTTGGGAAATCTTTTAGGAGTAGCAATTAAATCTTTGGAGAGGAGTCAGGTATCAGACTTCTCTGAGAGGGTGTCTAGGAGAAGAGGAAGAATATAAAGATTCTGATTCTTCACATTGACCCAGATGGCCGTGTGGTACGGGGGAAGAGCACATGGTCCTAGGGTCAAAATGGTTGCTCCCTTTGGTTGGTCATCTTGGACCAGTTGCTTACCTTCTCAGAGCCTCTGTTTCCCCATCTGTTAGTTGTGGGTATTAATACTTGCCTTAAAATTCAAGTGAGGAATTCCCTGGTGGTCCAGTGGTTAGGACTCTGCTATTTTTCTGCTGGGGCCCTGGGTTCAATCCCCGGTCAGGGAACTAAGATCACACAAGTCATGTGATGTCACAAAAAAAGAAAAAATAAAGAAAAACAAAACCATATGAGACTTTCTTGGTGGTCCAATGGGTAAGACTTCACCTTGTAATGCAGGTGTGGGTTCAAGCCCTGGTCAGGGAACTAAGATCCCACAGGCCTTTGCAGCCAGATAACCAAAATAGAAACAGAAACAATATTGTAACAAATTCAATAAAGACTTTAAAAGGGGTCCACATTAAAAAAAAAAAAACCTGACAAAAAACAGTCAAGCGAAAAAGGTGTGAAAACGCAGTCCTTTTTTGAATATAAAATAGTAGGGTCACCTTAAAACTGTCCTTGGGGAGTCAGTACGGTCACACTGGCGATACTCTGAAAAGCGGTACCACCATTTTATCCACTGAGGATATGAGATTAGTGGTACCTGTTGAAATGCTTTGTCCTCCTAGAGTTTGACTGTTGTTAGAGTTAACTGGTAATAGGGGGTGCCTGAGCATTGGCCCGATGGCTGTATTCCCCAGGCCATTCCTGCTTGCCTGGCATGTATTTGTGGAATACCTGCCATGCCAGGTCCGAAACAATGAGCGAGGTTGCCCAGGCCCTGCCCTCACAGATTTCACACTCTAGGTGGGGAAACAAAACCACTTGTCATACTTTTAAAATTACTAAAGTGTAGTAAGTGTGACATTAGAGGATCACCTGTGTGTGAGGTTGACAGATGAAATACAGGACTCCCAGTTAAATTCGAATGTCAGATGAATAAATGTGTAGTGTGTCTCATATATTGCATTGTACATAGTTATACTGAAAAATTGTTCGTTCTTTATCCAAAATCCAAATATTGCATGGGGTTTACCTATGCTAGAAGAGTATTTGTTGTTTAACTGACATTCAATTTTAACTGGACCTTCTAACCTCTGGCAGTCCTGCCTGGAGCCGTGGGAGCCCATGGTAGAAACAACTGGTCTGGACTGGAAAGGTTCCCCAAAGCAAGTGGTGGTTAGGCAAAGATAGAAGGATGCGGGTGGAAAGAAGATAGAAGGGAGATTTGGCCGCAAGTATTTAAAATAGAGAAGCAGGATGTGGGAAGGTCTGGAAGAATGATTCTTGAGACATTCTTGGGCCTATCAGATGCAGAATGGCTGGAACACAGAGTTGGGGGGAAGGGAGGAGAATAAGGGAGATAAGAGATAGTGGCTAATATTTACATATAAAACTTTCTATGTGCCAGGTACTGTGTTGTGCACATGCTCTCTCTCTGTATCTATCTATCTATATATGTATATATAATACTTACTCTTCACAACTTTATGAGATAGAGTATATTATTATCCCCATTTTACAGAGAAGAAAAACTGAAGTATAGACAGGAAAGATCATGCAGATAGTAAATAGCAGAACTAGGATTCAAATGGAGACAGCCTAGCTCTTTGCTCCATAATCACAATGCTCTGCTCCTTCAATGGGCTTCCCTGGTGGTAAACAATCCACCTGCAATGCAGGAGAGGCGGGTTTGATCCCTGGGTTGGAAAGATTCCCTGAAAATGCCAAGGAAATGGCAAACCACTCTAGTTTTCTTGCCTGGGAAATCGCACAGACAGAGGAGCCTGACAGGCTACAGTCCACAGGGTTGTAAAAGAGCCAGACACAACTTTGCGACTAAACAGCAACAACTCCTTCAATAGCAAGATCATGCATTTCCTTGTAGTCTATGTTAAATGTTTAGACTTTACCTGAAGCAAAGACGCTGAAGGTGCTTGACCAAGGAAGAGACATGATCTGCTTTTTGTTTTAGGAAAATATTAGCCTGATGTGTGGGAAATGGATTGGAGGAAGCGAAACTGGAGGCCTTTAGGTACAGTAATTGTAGTTCAAGCTGAGGGTGTTCTATTTTTCCTATGAAGAGTCTCTAAAATTAATTTCTGCTTGTTAATCTTTCTGGGACCTGGGCCCAGTACATCTTAAGGGCATTAGGTAAATCTAAATTACTTTAAAAACGTAAAACCTAATTAAATCCGGGCTGCTATGATGAAAACTGCTCAGCCAAGATTTGACCCTGCTTATTTTCAGGTGTTGTTTATGATTTTCAAGTGAGTATTAATATAATGGAACCAATCTTGTCTTTTTTTATTTTTTTCGTTTTAGCTTCCATCAAAGCCCCTAACCTCACACCACCCCAGGTCTAGGATGGGAGACTGAAGGGGAAGATGGCATTTCCTGGCAGTACCTTGTTTCAGCAAACAAAGCAAATGGGTTGCTACTTAGCTATGGACAACTTTGTTAGCACCTCCCATGAGCCTTACACTCAATTTTGATGTCACTAAAAATATTCTATAGGCAAGAATACTGGAGAGGGTTGCCATTTCCTTCTCCAGGGAATCTTCCCGACCCAGGGATCGAACCTGTGTCTCTCATGTCTCCTGAGCTGGCAGGTAGATTCTTCACCACTAGCACCACCTGTGAAGCCTTAAAATAATTTGCTTAAGACTCTATTTTCTATTCATGTATATAAGTACCCAAATTGAGAAGTATTTAAAGTACTTAAAATCAGACAAGTTTTGCTGATATTTAGTAAACAAAGGGGGAGAAGGCAATGGCAACCCACTCCAGTACTCTTGCCTGGAAAATCCCATGGACGGAGGAGGCTGGTAGGCTGCAGTCCATGGGGTCGCACGAAGAGTCAGACATGACTGAGCAACTTCACTTTTCACTTTCATGCACTGGAGAAGGAAACAGCAACCCACTCCAGTGTTCTTGCCTGGAGAATCCCAGGGACGGGGGAGCCTGGTGGGCCGCCGTCTATGGCGTCGCACAGTCGGACACGACTGAAGTGACTTAGCAGCAGCAGCAATAAACAAAGGGCAGAAATTTTCAGCACCTTTAAAAAAAACCCAGACATTTTACTGGCACATCTGAATGTCCACACCTGTTACCTGCCTTCTCGGTGGTTTGCCAGTTACCAGTTCATTAAGGGTTTAGTACACATGCTCAAGTGTTTCTTTCCTCGTGCATGCGTGTACTTTTTCTCCCAACTCACGTCCATCTGTGGCAATCTGCCCAGCACAGGTGGTAGCATGTAATGGTTAAGAGCTTTGATTCTGGAGTCCAACTCCTTGGATTTGAAACCTTGGTATGCAGTACACAAACTCTGTAAAGAGGGGCAAGTTATTCAACCTCTTTATTCCTCAGCTTCCACAGCTGTTAAAAAAAAAAATGACATAGTCAATTCTAGTTTGATTTCAATTCTTTTAAATTTGTTGGGATTTATTTTGTGTCTGGAATGTGATCTACCTTAGTATGTATTCTATGGGAATTTGAAAATAATGTGTATTTTGCTGTTGTTGGTTTTATTGTTCTATAAATGTAGATTAGATTCTGTGTTTGATGGTGTTATGGAATTCTATATCCTTGCTTATTTTCTGTCTAATCATTTTATCATTTGGTAATGAAGTGTCAAAGTCTCTTTAAAAAATGTGGTAGTAAGAGTATCCCAATACTTAAGTTCCAATACTGTGGCCACTTGATGCAAAGAGCCAATTCACTGGAAAAGACCCTGATGTGAAAGACTGAAGGCAAAAGGAGAAGAGGGTGGCAGAGAACGAGATGATTAGAGCATCACTGACTCAATGGACATGAATTTAAGCAAACTCTGGGACATAGTGGAGGACACAGGAGCCTGGTTTTCCACAGTTTTTGAGGTTGCAGAGTCGTACACGACTTAGCGACTGAAAGACAATATGTATTAATACTACATTATTTTGTTCCATCATTATCATTAAAAATAAATAACATGACATTTGCCACTTAAATAACTTAAGTATTTAAAAAATTGTTGTGAGGATTAGATAAGGCATATAATGTGCTCATGTAGTGCTCAATATGAGTTACCTGCTGGTATAATTATGAATTTCCTAGCTAAAGTATGTGGGTTATTTTGCCATCCAGGTTGGCTGAGGAAAATAAAACATGTCATTCAGTGTGTTGATAATATATGTATTACATATATATACTATCTCATATATAGCTGACCTATATGTTGATATATGTTTATATATAGTTACAAGTGTCAAGGAGGCTGCTATTCATATTACAGTTCCACTGGACTTCATTTGAAATTTGAGGCTGATCTTTGAAGTGCTGAATTAGAGATATAACCCACTAAATAAGCATCACCTTGGATTGTTTAAGAAGTTTTCTTCTGTTAAGTGTATATCATTTTGCCACATATGAGAAGGAAGATGTAATATTGAGGCGGGAGGTCTCTAGCAGCAGCCTGTCCTTGCAGGGCCTGAGTCAGAAGTGGGCACTGAGAAAAACTGAAAGAGTAGTATACATCCGTTTTTTAAATGGCATTTTTCATATACAGATGAATGGAAAGTTACAAAGCGGGGCCCTTGGGAGAGGCCTGAAAAGTGGTGATAGCTGTCATATGTGGACATTAGACAAGAGTGGATAAGAATAAGACAAGGCCTGGGTACTCTGGGAGCAAAGTTGTATTGCTTCATATATGAGGCTTTTGTTTTGGATCTTGGATTATATCAGCAAACAAAACTGACATATACATCCCTGCCTTTGTGGAGCTTATACAGGATGGCGGTGCAAGGAGAGACAAACAGTATAGGGACGGGGGCATTGAGAGTGTGAGCAGGCAGGTTGCAGGATTAAACAAGTTGGTCACATAAAGCTCATTGGGAAGTTTGGAGCAGAGACCTCTAAGAAGTGGGGGATTGGTCAGAGGGGAATCTGGGGGGAAAGCACCCTAGCCAGATAGGATAGCTGGTGCAAAAGGCCCTGAAGTATAAGCAAGTCCAGCGTGAGGAGGAATAGCGAAGAGCCCTATGTAACTGGAGTTGGGGTGAGGGGATGAGCTGCTGCTGCTGCTGCTGCTGCTGAGTCACTTTAGTCGTGTCCGACTTTGTGCGACCCCATTCCTGGGATTCTCCAGGCAAGAACACTGGAGTGGGTTGCCATTTCCTTCTCTAATGCATGAAAGTGAGAAGTGAAAGTGAAGTCACTCAGTCGTGTCCGACTCTTAGCAACCCCATGGACTGCAGCCTACCAGGCTCCTCCATCCATGGGATTTTCCAGGCAAGAGTACTGGAGTGGGGTGCCATTGCCTTCTCCGGAGGGGATGAGCAGGTGAAGTAAAACTGGGACTAGAGCCACATCCTGTAAGACCCTGTTATTGCCAACATTCACTGAGTTCTCATGCTTTGTTAGGTTGCACTTCTATTTGTTGTAGCTTTTAAACATTGCCTGAACTGTATGAGCTTGTCCCCGTTTTCCAGAAGAGAGAACCTTTAGAGAGGTTAAGGAGCTTGCTTGAAGGTTCATAACTAGTAATGGAATACCAGGCCTTAAACCCAAGTCTGCAATTCTAGACTGGACATTCATCCTGATGCTGTTCTGTATTTATTTATTGTTTGTTTCCTTATTTATCTTAAAGATTTTTTTTGATGTGGACCATGTTTTAAAAGTCTCAATTAAATTAGTTACATTATTGCTTCTGTTTGTGTTTTGGTGGTGGTTTGTTTTTGGCTGCAAGGCTGGTGGGATCTTAGCACTCTAACCGGGGTCGAACCCGCACCCCCTTCTTTGGAAGGCAAAGTCTCAACTCCTGGACTGCCAGGGAACTCCCTGTTTTGCATTTACTAAGCACTAAGGGAGAACTTAGAGCAAACTCTGGGAGATAGGAAAGGATAGGGAAGCCTGGTGTGCTGCAGGGCACGGGGTCACAAAGACACAACTTGGTAACTAAACAACAATAAGGGAGAACTAGGGCTTCCTCACAGAAGGCAATGGCACCCCACTCCAGTACTCTTGCCTGGAAAATCCCATGGACGGAGGAGCCTGGTAGGCTGTAGTCCACAGGGTCACGAAGAGTTGGACACTTACTGAGCGACTTCACTTTTACTTTTCACTTTCATGCATTGGAGAAGGAAATGGCAACCCACTCCAGTGTTCTTGCCTGGAGAATCCCAGGGACGGGGGAGCCTGGTGAGCTGCCGTCTCTGGGGTCGCACAGAGTCGGACACGAATGAAGCGACTTAGCAGCAGCAGGGCTTCCTAGGTGGCTCAGCGATAAAGAATCCACCTGCCAATGCAGAAGTCACAGGTTCAATCCCCGACTTGGGAAAGTCCCCTGGAGAAGAAAATGGCAATCCACTCCAGTATTCTTACATGGAATATCCCATGGACAGAGAAGTCTAGNATATATATATATATATATCATCCTTGCTAGACTCTGGAGATTTAAGGCATAAAAGACATAGCCTCTTGTGACATTGAAAACCCATTAAAGGAAATAAGTACCAAATTATAAAGTTTTGCCAACAAGTTGTGAAAAAAGTTAGAATATTTCCCTCAAAACTTGGTTTAAAGAATAATCACTTTTTGTGCCTCTTGAAGACGCAGCTTCTACATGCACCAGAATTGGAAGGCTATAGATTTGGATTCTTTCATCTATCTGTCTAAAGCCTACCCAATCCAAATAATAATGATATTTGATATCAAATACTGTTTTTATATAATATCTGTATAAACCACCATTAAAAAGCTTTGGTGTTTTTATTAATTTGTATCACACAATCCAAGTACAAACAGTATCTATAGTATGTTGGTGCTACAGTAAGTCAGGTCCTTCAACCACTGTGACCCCCAAAAACATTTTAAGAGGGTATCTTCTACGAGTACTTTTTATAGGCGTGCTGAAGCAGCCTCCAGAACAAGAAGTTTGTATTTTTTAAATTAATTTATTTTTTATTGATAGATAATTGCTTTACAGAATTTTGCTGTTTTCTGTCAAACCTTAACATGAATCAGCCACAGGTATACATATATTCCCTCCCTTTTGAACCTCCCTCCCATCTGCCTCCCCATCCCACCCCTCTAGGTTGATACAGAGCCCCTGTGTGAGTTCCCTAAGCCATACAGCAAATTCTCGTTGGCTATTTATTTTACACATGGTAATGTAAATTTTCATGTTACCCTTTCCATACAGCTCACCCTCTCCTCCCCTCTCCGCATGTCCATAAGTCTACTGTGTATGTCTGTTTCTCCACTGTTGCCCTGTCAATCAATTCTCCAGGACCATTTTTCTAGATTCTGTATATATGCATTAGAATGTGATATTTACCTTTCTCTTTCTGACTTACTTCACTCTGTATAATAGGCTCTAGGTTCATCCACCTCATTAGAA
>SJYV01035613.1:5250-27944 GCA_006410875.1 Neotragus pygmaeus
TCCAACCAGTCCATTCTGAAGGAGATCAGCCCTGGATTTCTTTGGAAGGAATGATGCCAAAGCTGAAACTCCAGTACTCTGGCCACCTCAAGCGAAGAGTTGACTCATTGGAAAAGACTCTGATGCTGGGAGGGATTGGGAGCAGGAGGAGAAGGGGACGACAGAGGATGAGATGGCTGGATGGCATCACTGACTCGATGGACATGTCTGAGTGAACTCCCGGAGTTGGTGATGGACAGGGAGGCCTGGAGTGCTGTGATTCATGGGGTTGCAAAGAGTCGAACACAACTGAGCAACTGAACTGAAATGAACTGAACTGAACTGAAATCCAAGGGAATCATTTCTGGATTACCTGAGGAAAGAGTGCAGAGCAAAGAGAAAGCCTAGGACCCTATCTTCAGAGATACCAACATTGAAATGTTGAGAATGTTGAGCGAGAGAAGAAAATCAGGAATGTGTGGTCATGTCAAGAAATCAAAAAATGAAGAGTTTCAAGAAGAAAGGAGTAACCAGCCCTGCTGAAAGTTCTAGTTTAAAAAAAAAAAAAAAGAAAGAAAATAAAAAACAAAGAATACAAGAGCATTGAGACCTTAACCATTATCCTGACACATGTTTCACAATCATGATCTCTTTTTAGCCTTCCTTGTAATGTTTTTAGTTAGAAAATGATTGAGGTTTTTTCTTTAATATGAAATTTGAACATTTTAAAGAAATTTGGCCTCCAAAAAGTCAAGAAACCCAGCTAGTGTATGCAAGAACTAGTTCAAGAACCCAAGACCCTAGGGACTTCCCTGGTTGTGCAGTGGTTAAGACTCCAAGCTTCCACTGCAGGGTGCATGCGTTTACTCCCTGACGGGGGAACTAAGACCCCCACATTACAGCAGGGAAGCCAAAAAAATAATAAAAAAGAACTCAAGACCAGGATTATTTATTTAAAGAACATACTTTAAAGCACTGGAAATAACTGAAGATTTATGGAGGGAGCGTGCCTGTGTGTGGCTTCACTAGCTGGTTTGAGAGTTGATGTACACTTGGCAATATCTTTCAAGTGTGGAACAAGACCACGATTACATGACTGGGACTTCTTGCAAGTTTCCTAAGTGTCTTCTCCCCTTCATTGATAACACCGAGAATTCTTAACACGTTTTTCCTCCATTTCTCAACCTATCTTAGGCAATGAAATAATCCTACTAATCCTGCAGGACATTAATATTAATAAATAACTTTATTCCAGAGAAAGGTCAGTTACAAACATTTATCAAGCATGTTCTTACTGGTAAATAAGCTTTCTCTGCTGTCTTTTGAAACACAAAGAATGAAATGATCTCATCTAAACTCTATGGCTAAGCAGTTGTGTGACCTTGAATGATAAGACTTTACGTTTCCTGTACCTAGGTGTTCTTATCTACAAAACACAGGGGATAAATCAAATGATCTCTACTTCTTCAAATAGTTTATGATTTAATGTTATAGTTAATTAGGTTTCCTTCTGTCCACATATTTAAATTTGATCAGTGAAAGAAGAGAATCCTAAAGGAAGTCAAGAAACCTAGGAATGAATTCAGGTTCACCATCAGGTAGACCTGTAATAACTGTTCCCAAATAGGAAAAGGAGTATGTCAAGGCTGTATATTGTCACCCTGCTTATTTAACTTCTATGCAGAGTATATCATGAGAAACGCTGGACTGGAAGAAGCACAAGCTGGAATCAAGATTGCTGGGAGAAATATCAATAACCTCAGATATGCAGATGACACCACCCTCATGGCAGAAAGTGAAGAGGAACTAAAAAGCCTCTTGATGAAAGTGAAAGAGGAGAGTGAAAAAGTTGGCTTAAAGCTCAACATTCAGAAAACGAAGATCATGGCATCTGGTCCCATCACTTCATGGGAAATAGATGGGGAAACAGTGGAAACAGTTTGTAGATGGGCCATCTGCATACTGAGGCAAGAAACCTATCCTGCCAATACTTCGCGTGTGAGCATCCAGCCTCTGAAGCTGTGAGAAAAGATTCTGTTGTTTAAGTAATTAAATCTGTGCTCAATATTATAGCCATCCTAGCAAATCAATACACGAATGTCTCACGATCAGCACCATCATGCGGATTCGAAGTAAGGGTATCCGTGATGACGTGCACTTCTCACTGAAACATATCAACCTTGATCACTTGGTTAGGGTGGAGTCTTTCAGATTTTTCCACAGAAGTATTACTGTTTTTTCCTTTCCATTCCCGTATAGAATTCGGTCACTCAGTTTGGCCTATACCCCAAAATCGAAGTCTTTCTCCAGGAGGAACTGTCATATAATTTGGGGACTTTTTTGTTAAAACCACAGTAGTTAATAAATAGTTAATAAGTGTATTGGAGGAGATAATTTGAGTATGTACAAATGCTCTTTTTCCTTTAAAATTTATCGCACAAATTTCAGACTTCATTGATGAATCTTGTCTGCAGCAATTAAGACTAAAATGCACTAATGGTGAATTTTTATTTCCCAAGCGTTCTCCCTTACATTCAATCCAACACCATCAGCTGTCCATCTTTAAACTTCACCAAAGATATCAAAGAAAATCAGAGATATTTGGACTTCCTTGGTGGTATAGTAGACAAAAATTCCTTCCCTGTTAATTGGAAAAGGAAAGTAAGGCATATTTTTTCTCTTATCCCCCTATTATTGGTAATTTTAGTCATTTATGTATATCAGCATGAAATATTCCTTTGAATTATAGGGTTACAATGCCCTACAGTGGTTCAACCAGATTCAGTTTGGGATATTGGGGGAAAAAAAAAGTTTCAGGCCAGCTCTTGAGTCTTTCAGACATGCTACCTTTTTCTTTGAGCATTTATTTACTCCAGGTTCAGCTTGTGTTTTTCTCACCTAGCCTTAGAATCTGTTTTTTTTTTTTTTTTTTTTTTCTGAGAAGCCATGATTTTTATTTTCCCTGGAGAGTGACATTTAGAAAGCACAGCCTGGGTGCTCATGTGCTAACTGCTGCTGGAACGTCAGTGATGCCACAACTCTTGAATGTGCACTGCCTCTTGTACACACTTACATGTCATTGTCTCAGATTGTCCCTCTCTATGCAGACACCTAAACATAGATTCACGCTGTCAGGTCTAGCTCCAAGTCACCCCCTGGAAGTGGCCTTTGAAATGGAAACAGTTCATTTTCCCCTTGACTCCTCTCCTTCCGTGCAGCCTTTGCAGTGAAATGAGACATGCGCTCTCTAACTTACGCAATGAGACATGCGCTCTCTAACTTACGCATCCAGAGCAGCAAAGTAAATAACATTTTCATTTGCTCAAGAGTGTTCCAGAACACTGGCCAGTGCCTGCTGAATGCTAAGTGCATCGAGTTTAGATCAATTTGAAGTTCTTTGACTTCTTTGGTTAATTTGGTCAATATTCACTTTGCTTTGGTTTGTAGTAATTGCTGCCTCGGTAGTACCTAGAGTAACACATTGGCTATTGATATTTTCCCATATTTAATTAGGAATCCCCCTTTTTGTCTTTCCTTCCCGAAGCTGTGTTTTGTAAGTACGGAAAATACATACAAATGTATCCAAAGAAATACTGTTTAGGGAAAAATCTGTTGCTTTGGTCTTCAGTACCTGATTGCTTTGAAATCTATTAGGTTTGTGACTGTTTTGTTTATAAGATCCCTGGATTTTTATGCATGACTTGCCTTGTGAATAATGATCCTGAAATGTGTTCATCTGTTCTGATGCTGGTGGGATGAGGGCATGGTGAAGCAAGGGCAGGAGCCAGGCTGTGCCCTGTGGATCCTTAGACGGACTGCGTCTGGACCAGGACAAAGATGCTGCGAACCAGGTGGGAACCTGGCCTTCATGTTAACTGTTGGTGTGCTGATACCCAGCTTCTCAGGGCTGCTGGCAGCTCACCTCTGAAACGAAGGCTTGGGCAGAATGAACCCCTCAGACATGCCTCCCACTGGACTGTGCCTCCCACCGTCCAGTGGATCCAGAAGAGAGGGAGCAGAGTGCTGCGCATGCCGGCCCCCTCGCAGGGCCTGCTCAGCTCTGCCCCTGCAGGGATGACTTGACTTCCCATGCCTTCATTACCCAGCTGGTGCAGGTGATGCATTTTCCTCCTTTCTCTCCTGGTCGGAACTAACACAGGATGGGATGAGTGTCCACTGCCTTTTCTTGGTTCTGCTTCATTACGTCTCCTTTCAACACTGTCCCAGCCCTCTGCCAGGTGCTTCGCTGCAGACGCCTCCTCTGCAGGAGTAAATATTTGTCAGATGTCATCTCTGCCTCCTCGCCACAGCGGTGCTCTCTGCTCGCTGGCTCCCTTTGTATGCGCCGTTCTCTTCCAATTGCTCTGCGTCGTCTGACATTTCTCTGCCTTTCCGCGCTCCCTGCCTCTCTTTTTATAAAGGATTGAGTTGTGTTTTATCCTCTAATCCTTTCAAAACACCGTGTACCTTTCTAAATGATGGCAACCCCCTGACAAGGCGGGGGAGATGAGAAAGCTGGGAATGGCATCAGAGGGGTCTGCTAAATCTGTTGTGACAACAGGGAAGATCGCTAGGACTTGCTTCATTTAGGTCTGAAAGCACCTTTGTTCTGTTTCTGAGCAGAGGAAAAGAGGGCGCGGCCTGGCAGCGTCAGGGTCCCTCTGCCTGTCAGTCACAGGGGCGCTGAAGGAAAAGAAAGGAAGATGAAGGCAAACCCGGGGCGTATTCTCGCCGGAAAGGCACAAGGAAGCTAAGTGTTTGCATAGTTTTAAATATCACAGCGGCTCCCTATCATACACTGAGATGATCACAGCCGGAAAAAGAGAACTAATTTGTGCCGGGAGAATGGGGCTGAGGTCACCGAAATTGGATACCCCACTTCCCATCTTGGCTGGAGAGTTTTTCAAATACTGAACAAGGTACTTTAAAGAAAAGACATATTCAGGGACCCTTTTTTTTTTCCTTGCTAGTAAGGTGCTCATTTGCATCAGGTTGTCAAGAGTTATGACATTTAATGTTATTAATGTCACTTCCATTATGCCACTGCACCTCAGCTGCCTTCACCTACAAAATGTAAATGTTTCTGACTACATGGCCATAACTAGAGACCCCAAGGAAAGGGAAGCGGAGACGCACATCTCGGGAGCTGCGGGGAGACCAACTTGCTGGCACCCATGTCATTCACTGCCAGGGAGCTGGAAATGTCTTCCCTCCATGTCAGACGTATGACACACACATATGTGCGTGCACAAGAACACACACACACACACACAAACACGCACAGAGTTGTTTTTATTCCAGAAACCCAGTGCAATTCTGCAAACACTTGCAGCTGACTCTTTCGGAAGGAATTGTATCAGGACTGGAAAAAGGTAGCAAGTATTTTTGATAAATAGCTGGGCCACAGAGAGCAAGGAGCTTCAACACAGTGGGAATTATTGACTTATTGCATGCTGAGATGACATTTTTATGATGTACTCACAGAAATGTATTTATTGACACGAAACAATTTTGTGAAATAATGCCATTTTTATCAGAGGTTAGTTTCATTTTAACTCAGGAAACAGACATGATAACTTTTAATAAAATTACATTTCATATTTGGATAATCTTAATTTTTACAGAAGCCCAGAAAGGAGATTCAAGTAATACTGAACCTTCTAAAAACTGTATTTATTTAAACTTCAAATTCAATTCAGAAGTGAAAAGAGCCTTTATAAGTAATTCCTCTTTTTATTATAAAAAAATTAGAAATTACAGAAAAAGCAGAAGACTACTACAATAATCACCTAGATTCAAAAGTTAACATTTTGGCATATTTATCTTTTTATTTTTCAATCTCTCTCTCTATGTCTTAGTTTATGTCTTTATCCAGAAAGTAAAATCAAATGGTAGGTGATAGATAATATTTTGCTAAACTGCACATACCCATGCACATAGCAAAAGTCACATCATCATATCAGATAAAAATTTTTTCAAATCTCTAATATCAATTTATCCCAGATCATAAGCACATACTCTATATTCTTTTCAAACTATTTTAGAACTGATTTTAGTCATCTCAAAGTCTATGCATTCATTACACTGGGGTGCCTCCTTTGTCTTTTAAACTCAAAGTAACTCCTTTCTCCTTGAAGTCTTTCTTGCCTTTTTAAGAAGAAGAGGCGATGCTGTTTCCAGGTCTCACACACAGAATGTGTCTGATTGTTTTCTCCTGGTATCACTTGGTTAAATGACCCTTGTTTCCCTGGCTTTCCCAGTCCCTGAAAGCCGAAGGTAGGGTAGGCATTTGGGGCCATTATTTTTAGCAAGAATACCTCATGTGTCAAGATACACTCTTGACATTTCAGGACATCAGGAGGTGCCTCCTGTCAGGTGGCTGTGTCATTAGTGATGCTAAATTTAATCGCTTGGTTAAGGTGGTGACAGCCATTCATCTGCGGTATTTAGCATCCATTGGTGATGCCTGCCTGAATCAACAACTGTGCTGGGGAGTTGCAAAATGAGTCACTGCTTCTCTGTGCATTAGTTGAGGTTACTATGTGAAGAGCAGCTTTGCCTCGTGGACGCTTCCAATTTTTGAGGAAGAAATTAGCTCTTTCCAATTAGTTTTTATTCTTTAGTGAGTACAGTTGATAGAATAGTTGCTTTTAGTGAGTTTTCTCCATTCATATTTTTTAATATAAATTCATTTATTTTAATTGGAGGCTAATTACTATTTGTTCAATATGTTATATTCACGTAGAGTTATATTTGTTGGGGGGCTTCCCTTGTGACTTAGCTGGTAAAGAATCCGCCTGCAATGCAGGACACCTGGGTTCGATCCCTAGGTTGGGAAGATCCCCTGGAGAAGGGAAAGACTACCCACTCCAGTATTCTGGCCTGGAGAATTCCATGGACTGAATCGTCCATGGGGTAACAAAGAGTCGGATAGGACAGAGTGACTTTCACTTTCGCTTTTGAAGTTTCTGACTGAGCCCTCACATCCAGGGCTTGTCCTTTTTACATGACTCCATCCATCCTTCACTTTCACTTTTCACTTTCACTCATTGGAGAAGGAAATGGCAACCCACTCCAGTGTTCTTGCTTGGAGAATCCCAGGGAAGGCAGAGCCTAGTTGGCTGCTGTCTCTGGGGTCACACAGAGTCGGACGCGACTGAAGTGACTAAGCAGCAGCAGCAGCAGCAGTAGCATTCTTCTTTGAATTTGCTGAACTTACCTTGCTGCGCAGTTGAAATTCACCCCTGTCTAAGGAACACTGGTTCTTCTTAGAGGTGAATGGTGTTTAAACTCAGCTTCTGGACATTAGTGGTATTTATTTCTACAGGTATTTATTTCTCTAGGCTGCTTCAGTGGACACAACTAGGCAAAATATGCATTTTATAAAGTAAATTATGAAATCATATTTCCAAGAGCATTAACATTAGAGGGGAGTTTTGCTAAATTTTCAAATTTCCCATTTTTATCTATTTAGTTTTATGTTGAAAATCCTGATGCATAATATCTTTAGCATATTTACTCACTTGTGCAACTTACAATTGTAGAAAATACTGTCAAAATTACAGTGTCATTATCATCATTAAAAATATAACTGCTGGGTGAAGTTTAATATTTATTTGCAGTCCCTTTGTTGGGCTTCTCTGATGACTCAGATGATCAAGAATCTGCCTGCAATGCAGGAGACCTGGGTTTGATTCCTGGGTGGAGAAGATCCCCTGGAGAAGGAAATGGCAACACACTCCAGTGCCTGGAGAATTCCATGGACAGAGAAGCCTGGTGGGCTACGGTCTGTTGGGTTGCAGTGTTGGACCTGACCGAGCAACTAACACTTTCACACTTTCTTTGTTTCTTAAAGTATGTTCCATTGAAGATATATATTAGGAGTAACTTGAAATCTTTATCTTTATGGTTATGTTACTGATTTACTGCACAGTTAAGTTTGTTTATTGTTTGTTAAATTTAAAGGCTAAAGATTTTTTAAATTGAATTTAATCTGGCAATCTGTGAAACATTGACATAATTCAAATGTCAAAACTATATTAAATATTATACTTACAGAGGTTGTGTATCTATCCGTAATTACTCAGTTCTGTAATTATTTCTCTTTGTTTTACGTTTACCTTTCCATTATTTCTTTCTGCAAAAGTAAGCAAATGTGGGCATTATTTTTTTCACCTTTATTATTTTGCAAAATGTAGCATAATAAAGATACCATTCTCTAATTTGCATTTTTTTACCTAAAATATAGTTTGAACATCACTCAAACACAGTGCCTTTCTTTTTCTTTTCTGCACCAGCATCATATTCCTCTGGATCGATGCATATTTTTTCTTGACAAATAGTCCCCTACTAGTTCTCCACTCTTCTCTTGTTTTCATTTTGGCTGTCAAGTGTCTGAGATCAGCTTGATTTTCTATTTAGAGGTCCATGCTGCTGCTGCTGCTAAGTCGCTTCAGTCGTGTCTGACTCTGTGCAGCCCCATAGACGGCGGCCCCCCAGGCTCCTCTATCCCTGGGATCCTCCAGGCAAGAACACTGGAGTGGGTTGCCATTTCCTTTTCCAATGCGTGAAAGTGAAAGTGAAAGGGAAGTCGCTCAGTCGTGTCCTACTCTTCACAACCCCATGGACTGCAGCCTACCAGGCGTCTCCGTCCGTAGGATTTACCAGGCGAGAGTACTGGAGTGGGGTGCCATCGCCTTCTCCGATAAAGTGAGCAGAGTGTAGGAAATCAGGTGTGAGAGCTTGGTATGAACCAGAAGGTACAGGTTCTTATAGGGCAGCTATAGTGACTAAACTCAGGGACTCAACCCCAGTGAGCTAAATACACACAGGTTACTTTTCTCAGGTAATAGGAAGTCTGGAGGTGGAGATAGATAGCTGTTGGTGTTATTTTAATGATTCAAAAGTTTCTGAGATGTGTTCTCTGAATTCTTGTAGCCTTTGCTTCATGTCTTCAATAGGGTTACCGTGACGTGAGGGGAAGTCACTCAGTCATGTCTGACTCTTTGCGACCCCGTGGACTGTAGCATACTACACTCCTCCATCCATGAGATTTTCTAGGAAGGAGTACTGGAGTGGGTTGCCATTTTCTTCTCCAGAGGATCTTCCTGACCCAGGGGTCAAACCCAGGTCTCCCACACTGTAGGCAGACACTATACCATCTCAGCCACCAGGGAAGTTCGTAGTTACAACCAACACCATTATATTCTAGAGAGAGAGAGAGAGAGAGAGAGAGAAAAGAGAACAACCAAAATGGGATAAAACCTATATCAGGAAAGTAAAAATTTGTACAAAACTCTCTTGCGAAAGTCCATATTATTACTTAGCACTCATTCAAGAGGCTGGCTGCTCCGAACTACAAGAGAAGTTGAGGATTAGAGGTTTTGTTTGTTTGTTTTGCCCTTTTATTTATTTATTTTTTATTATGACTTGACCTGAGCCATGATGTATCCTGATAAGAAAGTATACTGGAGAATCAACACTGGTAGTCTCTGAAGTTTTCCTCTCGTTACATGTGTGTTAGGAAGCCCGGGAGGCTCCAGGTAGTGAACCTCACGACTGGGTTTACATTTTCTACAGGTGCTTGACCTGCTACACATAGAATGAGCTAGGCAGGTGGGAGTGGAACTTGGAATCCAGCTGGAGAAGTTAATGCAGACGTTCAGGTGAGAATACAGTGGCCTTTCACATAGCGAAAGGAATTAGTGAAGATGGAGAGGAGAAAGAATAAGAAAATATCCTGGAAAAAACAAAACAAAAAAACAGGACTTGCTGATGGAATTAAATTGAGGAGTAAGTGAGAGAAAGCCTCAAGGATGGATGAACCCTAGGATTTTGATTTGAACCATTTACTGACCACAGCCGTTTTCTGCTAAGAGAATCTTGGAGAAACAACTTGTTCTGGGTTGGGAGCAGAGAATGGACTAGGAGCCCAGGACATCTTCAGGCTGAGAGTATGTGTATACTAAGTCGGTTCAGTCTTGTCTGACTCGTTTTGACCTCATGGACTGTAGCCCGCCAGGCTTCTCTGTCTATGGGACTCTCCAGGCAGGAATACTGGAGTGGGTTGTCATGCCCTCCTCCAGGGATCTTCCTGTCCCAGGGACTGAACCCAAGTCTCCTGTGGCTCCTGCTTTGCAGGCAGATTCTTTCCCACTGAGCCACCAGGCAAGTCCATAGCAGAGTAAGGAAGTATGAAAAGAACCAAGAGCATATGGACCAAAGGACACAGCAGCGCAAGCCTAACTTTAACATCAAAGTAACTGATGACAATCGGGTGTTAAAGCATCGCACCACAGAGAAAAGCTTCAGAGCACAGAGGTGTTGGTTGCTCAGTAGGGTCTAACTGTTTGCAACCTTGTGGATTGCACCTGTCAGGCTCCTCTGTTCGTGGGATTTTCCAGGCCAGAATATTGGACTGGTCACCATTTCCTTCTCTAGGGGATCTTCCCGACCAAGGGATCTAACTCATGCCTCCTTTGTCTCCTGCATGGCAAGCAGGTTCTTTTTACCCACTGATCCATCAGGGACAGAGGTATAAATCAATACCTAAATAATATATTTAATGAAGAAGGGGACGTTCATATGATTTCAAACTATTTTGGACAAACAAACTGGCAAATATTCTACAAAACAAATGGCCTAAAATCCTAACAAAGTGTTGGGCTCATTAAAATCATGGGAAGACTGACATAGGCCCTCCAAATGTGACTTAACTTTCTGAAATAGACCCATTCCTGTGCTGAGGGGCTTCCCTGGTGGTTCAGCTGGTAAAGAATTCATCTGCAATGCAAGAGACCTGGGTTTGATCCCCAGGTTGGGAAGATCCCCTGGAGGAGGGCATGGCAACCCACTCCAGTACTCTTGCCTGGAGACTCTCATGGACAGAAGAGTCTGGAGGGCTACAGTCCATGGTGTTGCAGAGTTGGACACGACTGAGCGACTAAGTACATGCATTCTTGTGCTAAAAAAAGACATTAGGAAAATGGGCAAAGTTTAAGATCTGAGCACGTAAGTTTCAGTTTCCCAATTTTGATGGCTCTATTTCCTTTACAGAGGAGTAGGTCTCTTCTTGATAGAAAATGCATAAGTAAGTAGTCACATGGCTTGGAGCATGGGGTTCCTAAGTGCCTTTATAATGTTTCAAAGAAAGAAAGAGTTATTTGAAGCATACTTCTAATTTTTCTCTAGGCTTTAAATTATTTTAATTGTTTAAAGATAATAATCATGGCATCATTTCCCTAAAAATTTAAGACACTTTCTTAGATTAGCTGCCCTGACATAATTCTGCAGCATGTTAGAGTTGATGAGGATATCTGCTTGCTCATATTAAATGGATAATATGGCCCTACCATTCAGTCATCAATACAACCTTATCACTGACATTTTAACTATTTCCTGTGTTCGCTGTAAAACGGTGAATAGGAGTAGATGCTACATTAGATTAGATGTAAAACACTGAGTAGGATTAGATACTGTAAAAATCAAATTTAATTTCCTCGACTAGCTATGTTCAAGGAAGACTGACCAGGAGAGAACTTTTACTCTGACAGCAGAGTCGAAGATTCCATGGGTTTTTGGAAGTGGCAAAGGAGTTCTCTGGAGAAAGCAGGGCTGGGTTAGCACCCTGTTGACTAATTGTCCAGGAGAAACACTTGCTGAAGATGCCAAGTTGTAATTACTGGTTCCAGCTTCCCCACCATGACACCATCGTTTGAGTCACTCTGTTTGTTGTTGATTCCTGCAAGAACACCCTCCCAAGAATGGAAGCACATAATTATCAGCCTTTAGTGCAAACCCTTTTGGAGAAATTCTCAGTTAAACCCACTCTTTAGAGACAAATAGCAAAGGGGCTTGTAATTAGATGAACTGCTTTTAAACATGAACCGACATAATTAATGCTAGATAATTAGTAGATAATTTTCTAGGTATTCCTGGCACTGAGTCTGCAAAGCAAAATTAAGTCAGGCCTTGCAAGCACTCTGAGAATTGCCTGTGGCCAGGAGTTGTGAGTGTTAATTGGAGAGATCTTTGTTCTAGAATCTAAGAGACCCTTTCTCATTGTCCAGTGAATTGCCTGGTCTGATAGTGGCTGAGAGCACAAATAATTTGGCCATTGGAAGTTAGTTTGTGATGGAAGTTATTCCTTGGTAACAGCTTTTAGCTTTAATCACTGGTTTGAATTATATTTGTATTGTGGGCAGAAAGGGTGTCTAGGAAAATTTTTAACACTCAGGCATGTGTTTGGAATTTCTACTAGCACTCATATTTAGTAAACTGCTAGTTGGTATAAGAGCTGACTCATTGGAAAAGACGCTGATGCTGGGAAAGATTGAAGGCAAAAGGAGCAGGGGGTGACAGAGAATGAGATGGTTAGATAGCGTTACCGATGCAACAATATGAATTTGAGCAAACTTCGAGAGATGGTGAAGGACAGAGGAGCCTGGTGTGCCGCAGTCCATGCAGTTGCAAAGAGTCGGACACAAGTTAAAGACTGAACAAAACAAACAAAAAATAATTGGTATATTTTTGTGCATAATCTGTGGCTCAGATGGTAAAGAATCTGCCTGAAAAGCAGGAGACCTGGGTTTGATCCCTGGGTGGGGAAGATCCCCTGGAGAAGGAAATGGCAACCCAATCTAATATCCTTGCCTGAGAATTCCATGGACAGAGGAACCTGGCAGGCTACAGTCCATGGGATCACAGAGATTTGGACATTACTGAGCAACTAACACTTTCCAAGAATCAAGTTGACTGTGGGCAATACCCAAGTGTGGAGGGTTTGGAGAGTTTCTTGCATGTCTTTTTTTAGAATTAATAGGCTACTGCAAGACTTTCCCCAAAGTGTCAAGAATGAGACTGCTTAATTACACATCTGTAAATTTTTTAAATGATAAGACAGAAGTGGGTCAAATGTAGAAAAAAGTGGAGAAAAAAAAAAAAAGAAACTCATGAGGGTAGATCAGAGAGAAATAACTCAAGATGTTCACTTGTTGAACATTTCTTTAGAAGAGCTATACCCATTTAATTAGCAATAGACTGCTAAGGCTACACTTTTCTGGCCAAGCTCTCTGTATTTGAGCCCCACACACATAATTTTAGAATATGTTGTGGAAAATGTATTTATTTTGTTGGGAACTAGAAATTGTGGCTCCTAGACCAGTTTTAGGGCATAGTCTTTGCATAAATCATAATATATAATATTCTTTCTTTATCCCTCAATTTTCCCATGCATAAAAATGGGCTTCCCTATAGCTCAGTTGGTAAAGAATCTGCCTGCAATGCAGGAGACCCCGGTTCGATTCCTGGGTTGGGAAAATCTGCTGGAGAGGGGTTAGGCTACCCACTCCAGTATTCTTGGGCTTGACTTTGTGGCTCAGTGGGTAAAGAATCTGCCTACAATGCAGGAGACCTGAGTTCCATCTATGAGTTGGGAAGATCCCCTGGAGAACGGAAAGGCTATCCACTTCAGTATTCTGGTCTGGGGAATTCCGTGGATTATATAGTCGGACAGGACTGAGCGACTTTCACTTTCACTTTACCCCTCAGTTTCCCCATGCATAAAAATGAAACAAAAATCCATGTACAAACAAGGCATTATCTGAAGGTGAAGGCTCAAAAAAGAAAATGTGTTCAATGTTAAAATTCCAGAATGGTTATCATGCAAAGGTTGGTCTTACTTTCGTGAGCATCATCACTGAAGGAAAGTACAGGCTAGGAAACTGTCTTCTCAGAAGAAAAAAAAGCTTCAAGTATTGTGAAATGCACTGTCAGTTTAAAAAGAACAACTTTTTTCATTTGAAACATCATGTATCCCTAATAAACCAGCTCCCCACCTGTAAATAATCTCCTGCTCTGTCCCTCATCCCTTACATCCTCTGGGTTGACAGACCCTGCCCACCCTTTCTGGGCGGTTCTTCCCACATTACTTCCTCAATCCTCCTTAGGCTCTCTCCTCATCTCCTCCCCTTTGAAGGCTTCAAGCATTTCCTGTTTTAATTGGCCTGTTGTCACCGCACCCTTTCAAGTGGTTCTCCAGCTAGTTTAGTTACAAAATTCTACATAATCTCTATACTAAACTTGAAATAAATAAGTCTATAATTTAGCACTGAATTTGATAGAAACTTGCATTTCATTCCAACACAGACAGCATAGGGATGAAACAAAGATTAAAAAAAAAATTATGAGCAGTTTCAAAATGGAGGCACCTCTCTGCTTGCTTTGACTTCGCAATGTGTCTCTGCATTGCATATGGGGCCTCAGCATCTGCTTTGGATATCTGAGCCCTAGGTTATAGCTGGGTTGGGAAAATGCTCTCTAAGTGACCTCACTTGGAGAACCATCTCTGGAGAGCACTTAGAACCAACTCCAGTCCAGCTTTTTAGCCCATCACTCCCCCTGCAGAGCTGGCTTATTGGGTGTGCTATCCTGGGGCTGTTTCTCCTGTGAGCTTTGCAGGAGCGGAAGGCTTCCCAGCAGCACCTCGTCTGTGTGTGCGCCTGCATCTCCGCCTGCACTTGATGTCTCTGGCCATGGTGGAGGTGGAGCATCTCCTCCTGATGACTTCGGGCATGCACTTGATGTCTCTGGCTGTGGTGGAGGTGGGGCATCTCCTCCCGATGACTTCGGGCATGGACGGAACCTCTGAGGGAGCAAGGTGGCCGCATTCACCTACTAGTGCTCTGGCAAGAGTTGCGGAGCCAGGTACAGTGGTTTATTTGATGTGAAGTTGCCCTTTGTGTTTCAAGCACATTCTTATCCCAGCGAAGCTGTGAAATTAAAATGAGTTTTTAAACCATTTTTATCCTCCAAATCAAAATGAAACAAAATACTTCTGGCAAGGATTAAAGATGAAATTAAACCCTATGGGCTTTATCAGAACAACTCTGGATTGGCTGGGGCTCTCTCAGCCCAGGAAAGAAGATTTCTCCTAAGGAGGAAGTCAGGTTTGCACCTGGCTTATCAGCACCCTCCCAAGCCCAGTGGCTGGGCGGTCTGTTTTCAAGTTGCAAAGTTACAAAGCTTTATCCACTTGCTTTTAATGACAGATTAGAATGATAAACCACAGAGAAATTGTAAAACCTCGAGGTACTATAGCAAAATGCCACAGAATAGACATTCATTTTGCACAGTTCAGGAGGCAGTCCCAGGTCAAGGTGCTGGGTGATTCTGGTGTCTTGAGGAGAACTCTAGTTCTGATTTACAGACAGCCACCACTCGCTGTGTCCTTACATGGTCCTGACCTCACTTCCTTTTCTCATGGGGGCACTAATCCCCTCAAGGGAGCCCCACTCTTGTGACATCATCCAGACATGATCAAAGGAACAGCTGTAGGAGGAGGAAGATGATGATGGTTGGCCTTTTGCATCCCAGGGAACTAGTGGTAAAGAACCCGCCTGCCAGTGCAGGAGATATAAGAGACATGGGTTCAATCACTGAGTCTAGAAGATTTAATGGAGGAGGAAATGGTGGTCCACTCCAGTATTCTTGCCTGGAGAATCCCATGGACCGAGGAGCCTGGTGGGCTACAGGCCATAGGGCTGCAAAGAGTCAGACATGACTGAGGAGGCATGCATGGACACACTAAAACATAATTGCCTCCCAAAGACCCTGCTTTCTAACACCATCACACTGGGGGTGAATTCCGGGGATACAGACCCACAGCAGGGCTGTGGGAGGGTCACAGGGACAGTGCCCTGTGGGTCAGACCCTGAGACACACTGCAAGAGATGGGAGAGGGGAGGTATGACCTCCCATTGAAGAACAGCTACTCGCCAGCTGCAAATCCACTCAAATGCACCTCACTCACCCACAGGCTTTGCAGAGACTGACCTAGACATCCCAGAGGGACTGTGATCATCTTGGCAGGGAGGCCCTGTCCTCAGCTCAGCCCTGGGTCTCTCTTCAGAGCCACAGGCCTGATAATTGCTAATTCATGTTTGGGGGCCTCCAGAAGTCACAAGTGAGTCCAAAGGATCCCATAGCTGAGGACAGGCTGGTCCTTCTGCTTCAAAATCCCATTTCAGAAAGAGGAAAACAAGCAAAGCAAGAAACAAAGCTCATTGTTTGCACTGGGTCTAGAGGGGTCAGCTAGAACCAGGCTCCTGCAGAGGGTTGTAAAGACAAGCTGTTCCTTACCTCCTTCCCTCTCTTCTACTTTCTCCCATCAGCTTCTTGTGCCTATTTGTAGAAGAGACTCATCTCCTTTCTGGAGGTGGCTCGAGAAGAAGCACTTTGACCAATGACCTCCCCTCCTCCAGGCTGTGTGGACACAGCATCACAGCACACAGGGCCCTGGGGCCTTCATGGGCACCTCCCACTTTGTCAGAGGGGTGGCAGAAGCGGGTGCATTGGTCCTGTCCATCTTTGACCTGCAGCTCTGAGTCCAAGGTCCCAGCAGCTCCCAGCTCCCACAGGCTTCCTGCTGCTCTGGAGGAGGGAGCAGGTGCACTGCCTGCTACTGAGCAGAGGGGACGATTGACCTGAGTTTCGAGCTTGGCCCCAGCGGGAGCACAGGTTGGTCTGGAGTACTATGTCCTGGGTCTCTGCAGAAAGAAACAATTTTAGTAGGCCTGGTATTTTCTTTTCAATCTATTTGATGCAAACTATTTCTTGGACTCCAAAATCACTGCAGATGGTGACTGCAGCCATGAAATTAAAAGACACTTGCTCCTTGGAAGAAAAGCTATGACCAACCTAGACAGCATATTCAAAAGCAGAGACATTACTTTGCCAACAAAGTTCCGTCTACTCAAAGTTATGGTGTTTCCAGAAATTGTGTATGGACGTGAGAGCTGGACCATAACAAAAACTGAGCACCAAAGAACTGATGCTTTTGAACTGTGGTGTTGGAGAAGACTCTTGAGAGTCCCTTGGACTTCAAGGAGATCCAACCAGTAAATCCTAAAGGGAGTCAGTCTTGAATATTCACTGGAAGGNCTGAGTCTAGAAGATTTAATGGAGGAGGAAATGGTGGTCCACTCCAGTATTCTTGCCTGGAGAATCCCATGGACCGAGGAGCCTGGTGGGCTACAGGCCATAGGGCTGCAAAGAGTCAGACATGACTGAGGAGGCATGCATGGACACACTAAAACATAATTGCCTCCCAAAGACCCTGCTTTCTAACACCATCACACTGGGGGTGAATTCTGGGGATACAGACCCACAGCAGGGCTGTGGGAGGGTCACAGGGACAGTGCCCTGTGGGTCAGACCCTGAGACACACTGCAAGAGATGGGAGAGGGGAGGTATGACCTCCCATTGAAGAACAGCTACTCGCCAGCTGCAAATCCACTCAAATGCACCTCACTCACCCACAGGCTTTGCAGAGACTGACCTAGACATCCCAGAGGGACTGTGATCATCTTGGCAGGGAGGCCCTGTCCTCAGCTCAGCCCTGGGTCTCTCTTCAGAGCCACAGGCCTGATAATTGCTAATTCATGTTTGGGGGCCTCCAGAAGTCACAAGTGAGTCCAAAGGATCCCATAGCTGAGGACAGGCTGGTCCTTCTGCTTCAAAATCCCATTTCAGAAAGAGGAAAACAAGCAAAGCAAGAAACGAAGCTCATTGTTTGCACTGGGTCTAGAGGGGTCAGCTAGAACCAGGCTCCTGCAGAGGGTTGTAAAGACAAGCTGTTCCTTACCTCCTTCCCTCTCTTCTACTTTCTCCCATCAGCTTCTTGTGCCTATTTGTAGAAGAGACTCATCTCCTTTCTGGAGGTGGCTCGAGAAGAAGCACTTTGACCAATGACCTCCCCTCCTCCAGGCTGTGTGGACACAGCATCACAGCACACAGGGCCCTGGGGCCTTCATGGGCACCTCCCACTTTGTCAGAGGGGTGGCAGAAGCGGGTGCATTGGTCCTGTCCATCTTTGACCTGCAGCTCTGAGTCCAAGGTCCCAGCAGCTCCCAGCTCCCACAGGCTTCCTGCTGCTCTGGAGGAGGGAGCAGGTGCACTGCCTGCTACTGAGCAGAGGGGACGATTGACCTGAGTTTCGAGCTTGGCCCCAGCGGGAGCACAGGTTGGTCTGGAGTACTATGTCCTGGGTCTCTGCAGAAAGAAACAATTTTAGTAGGCCTGGTATTTTCTTTTCAATCTATTTGATGCAAACTATTTCTTGGACTCCAAAATTACTGCAGATGGTGACTGCAGCCATGAAATTAAAAGACGCTTGCTCCTTGGAAGAAAAGCTATGACCAACCTAGACAGCATATTCAAAAGCAGAGACATTACTTTGCCAACAAAGTTCCGTCTACTCAAAGTTATGGTGTTTCCAGAAATTGTGTATGGACGTGAGAGCTGGACCATAACAAAAACTGAGCACCAAAGAACTGATGCTTTTGAACTGTGGTGTTGGAGAAGACTCTTGAGAGTCCCTTGGACTTCAAGGAGATCCAACCAGTAAATCCTAAAGGGAGTCAGTCTTGAATATTCACTGGAAGAATTGATGCTGAAGCTGAAACTCCAATACTTTGGCCACCTGATGTGAAGAACTGGCTCATTGGAGAAAGACCCTGATGCTGGGAGAGATTGAAGGCAGGAGGAGAAGGGGGCGCCAGAGGATGGGACGGCTGGATGGCATGTTGCAGGGAAGCCTAGCATGTTGCAGTCCACAGGCTTGGACAGAGTCAGGCATGACTGAGCGACTGAACTGCATTGAAGTGATGCTGCTGGGTAAAAGTTTGGCATGCAAGTTGATCCATAAAATATTAGTCTGTGAAGAACTCTATGACATGAAATGTATTACAATGAGAAAGTCGCCTAATAGCTACATGCACTGGCTTCCACTCTGAACAATGACATGTGTAAAGCTCGTCTCTAGACTCCAGCCATTTAGTCCTGGGGTATAGCTCCTCCCAACCATGGCTTTAACCAGACAGCATGAACATGGTGTTTGAATCTTTGCTGCATACAAAGAGGGATGACACCCGAAGGATAAGACTTGCTTTAATCCATATGCATGGACCACGCTCTTAAAAGTGAGTTGATAGTTGTTCAGAGTATAGATTCTGAGTTCTCATCACATGGGAAAAAAAAATTACTGAAGCAAAGTTGATTTACAACATCCTGTTAGTTTCAGGTGTGCAGCACAGAGATTTAGTTATATATGTATGTATTAGTCACTCAGTCATGTCAACTCTTTACAACCTGCTGGACTGTAGCCTGCCAAGCTTCTCTGTCCGTGGGATTCTACAGGTAAGAATACTGGAGTGGGTTGCCATTCCCTTCTCCAAGAGATCTTCCCCACTCAGGGATCTAACCTGAGTTTCATGCCTTGTGGGTGAATTCTTTACCATCTGAGCCACTGGGGAAGCCCCAATAGATATAGATATAGATAACTTTTCATATTATTTTCCCTTATAGGATATTACAAAGTACTGAGTATAGTTCCCTGTGCTATACAGTAGGACCTTGTTGGTTATTTATTTTTTATATAGCAGCACGTATTTATTTATTATAGGATCATGCATCCTTATTTATCCCTCTTCTTCTTTTTCCCCTGGTAACCACAAGCTTCCTTTCTACTCGTATAGGTCCATTTCTGTTCTGTAAATAAGCTCATCAGTATCTTTCTTTCAGATTTCGTGTAAGTGTGACATCTTAGAATGTTTGCCTTTTGTGTCTATGTGAGCCAAGAGCATGGTTCTGGGTAGTCCTCGGCTCGTGTTCTGGGTTGCTGGTCGGTTCATGTTGGTCAGTTGTTGGTTCTCAGCTCCTGTTCTGGGATCAGTGGGAGTCTTCTGTGTCAAAGGTACAAACATATGAAGAGATGTTTGGAAAGCTATTTCAGCATTTGCATTTCAGGGTGTGGATGGATGATGGTACACTCCCTACAAAGTATTCAGCAAAGATATCTCTTCCTTTTCAACAAGGACACCAATGAGAAAACTCAGGAGAATGAGAAGGTACTTTATGCAAAACTTAGAGTTTGAATTAAGAAAGTAGCTTATGCATTTTTCACATTCATAATTAATGCTAAATGCTATTCTTTCCTGCAAGTAATTAGTTTTTTGGTGTTTAAAGTTAAGCATTAGTACATGACCTCTGGACAACAAGAAGATCATACAAGTCAATCCTAAAGGAAATCAACCTTGAATATTCATTGCAAGGACTGATGCTGAAGCCCCAATACTTTGTCCACCTGATGCAAAGAGCCAACTCATTGGAAAAGACCCTGATGCTGGGAAGGACTGAGGACAGGAGGAGAAGGGGGAGACAGAGAATGAAATGGTTAGACAGCATCACTGACTCAATGGACATGAGTTTGAAATAAAGTCCAGGAGATATTGAAGGACAGGAAAGCTTGGCATGGTGCAGTCCATGGGGTCACAAAGAGTCAGACATGACTTAGGGACTGAATAGCAACATTCATGGATTAACATTAAATGATTATCTCATTAATTTCAAGGAACTGAAAGGGAGGGGAAGGTGAGGGCATTTTGGAAGCAGGTGCTTTACAGAAAGAGCATCGTTTGCAGCCCCTGTGACTCATGAAGTCCAGCTGAGGATGAAAGTTGAGTTTGAGAAACAAACCATGACAGTCAGAGATGATTAAAAAGTAACCCTTGCACTTGACACTGTTCAGAGGACCTAAACACGGTCCTGAGTCTCTTCATTATTAACTTGTTGGTTATTAACCTGAATGATGGTACTGAAGGGTCAGTCTGGTCTGGGGCAACAGCATGTGACCAGAGGCCCTGAGTGGGTTGAGGCAGGGCCCAGAGACACTTGGCTGCAAATGAACAAAAGGCCTTGTGGGTGCTGGTGAGCCTTTTGCATTTCTGCAGTGTTTTAAGTTGTTACTGTAACTTAGTCATCTATGTTGTGATAAACTGTGTGGATATGTGTGTGTGTGTGTCGGGGGGAAGTGAAGTTTCTAAAGAGCTTCTATGTGATGACAACTTCCTAAAATAATTAGCTTTTTCCAGAAAACGGACCCTGATTTAACCATCACATGATGGCTTCCCTGGTAGCTGAGACGGTAATGAATCTGCCTGCAATGCAGGAGACCCAGGTTTGGTCCCTGGGTTGGGAAGATCACCTGAAGAAGGGAAAGGCCAGTATTCTTGGCAGGCTGCTGTCCATGGGGTTTCAAAGAGCTGGACACGACCGAGCGGCTAATGTACACACAAATGCCTGAATTAAAAAACTACTGAAAGCTACATATTGTGCAATAGTACAGAGAGCTCACATACAAAATGTGTAAATGAGTTCGCCTATCATTCCGATCTCTCTTGGAGGCGGCTCCTTCTGGATGTCACAGGGCTCGTGCTGGGCCCCCCTGTGCTGTTCAGAACCCTTGTGAGTGTCTGTCCCTGGAAATGCAGGGACAAGTTTTCAGTTTAGTCACTCAGTCATGTTTGACCCTTTGTGACCCCGTGGAGTACAGCATGCTAGGCCTTCAGGTCCATCAACAGCTCCCAAAGTTTACTCAAACTCACATCCGTTGAGTCGGTGGTGCCATCCAACCGTCTCATCCTCTGTCGTCCTCTTCTCCTCCTGGCTTCAATCTTTCCCAGCATCAGAGTCTTATCAAATGAGTCAGTTCTTCTCATCAGGTGGCCAAAGGATTGGAGTTTCAGCTTCAGTCCTTCAGCATCAGTCCTTCCGCATCAGTCCTTCCGATGAATATTCAGAGCTGATTTCCTTCAGGATGAACTGACTGTATCTCCTTGCATTCCAAGGGACTCTCAAGAGTCTTCTCCAACACCACAGTTTAAAAGCATCAATTCTTAGGTATTCAGCTTTCTTTAGAGTCCAACTCTCACATCCATACACGACCACTGAAAAAAACCATAGCTTTGACTAGACAGAACTTTGTTGGCAAAGTAATGTCTCTGCCTTTTAATATGCTGTCTAGGTTGGTCATAACTTTAGCAGGTCGCATAGGACCTGCTAATCTCCTGGAAAGTGGGGGCATCTCTTCCTCTCTGTGAAATCTACATCATGGGGTCAGGAGGGGGACTGCCTGCCCCTAGCATGCTCTCTACTTCCCAGCCATTCTGGAATCTCAGAGACCCTGAGATTTGGAGCAGCTGGTATTCAGGAAACCAGCTCCTTCTGGGCCGGGTGACCGTCCCCCAGCACTGGGCCAGAAGCAGCCTCTGGATTTCGAGCTCCTCACGCTGCCCTTGCTTTGTGTGCACTTGCCCCCGTGGATCACTGGGGCGGTCTGCCTGTTGGCCCACTTCAGTTGCACGTGTTCATCTGTTCAGTCCTCGTGTGCTGTGCACCCCTCTACACCCAGAGTCCTGGTGTGATGAGCCGGTTAGCCTGGAAGCCACAGCAGTGCAGAGAGAGGAAACCACAGATCTCGAAGACACGGCGTGGTGACATTCCCCAGGCACTTAAAAAGCACACCATTTGTTCTTTTCTGTTGCCATCCACACAAAACTTTATCTACCACTTAAGGTCAGAAAAAGATGATGTAGTCAGACACACTGAGTATGAAAGTGATGAGGAGAGACAGCATACAGAGAGCAGCCACATGCGATTTATGCTATTAATACACACTTGTGTATTCAGTCGTGTCTGACTCTGTGGCCCCGTGGACTGTAGCCCACCAGGCTCCTCTGTCCATGGGATTTCCCAAGCAAGGATACTGCAGTGGACTGCCATTTCCTCCTCCAGCGGATTTTCCTGACCTGGGGATTGAACCTGAGTCTTCTGCCTCTCTGGAACTCTGCAGGAAAACAGAGATCAAATTGCCAACATCC
>SJYV01035614.1:0-11727 GCA_006410875.1 Neotragus pygmaeus
CACAGTTCAAAAGCATCAATTCTTTGGTGCTCAGCTTTCTTTATAGTCCAACTCTCACATCCATACATAGTCATGGTAAAATACTATGTGCCTTGATAAATATTAAATGATAGAAATGACCATATGAGAATACTGGAGTGTCCCTTTAAAGTAGGTACTGTGGTGTTCCAACCCAGAGCCTCTCTTCATCCCTCAGCTGCTGGGAATTTTAGCTCCTGATGGTGAAAAGCTTTGTTTTTGCTGTGTGTTGCCTTAGGTTGCAGAGAACTGCCTCTCTTTAGGTTATCCTCTTAGAGGCCCACAGCCAGTGACTGGCTGTTTTAAGATGCAAAGACCCAGCCTCCTTGCCTCATTTGAAGACAAGTCTGAGGGACCCGTCCCGGCTACCACAGATATTGGCTGAGTTATGACCACTTTGCAGTCAGTGACTCTCTCTGACTCTCCCAATCATCCTCATTTCAATGCAGATGCATTTGCCAGTTGCATCCTGCCTCAATAGATCACTTCCTTGAAAAACTTCGTCTCAGAATCTATCTCCAAGGAACCTAACCTATGACACTATCTAATTAGTCTTTTTCCCCAAATATACACCAAAAGTGCCCAAATAAATGTACACTTTGAAGAATTTTCAAAAACTCAGCTTCATTTTTATCAGAGAAAGAATAAGAAAATGCGTTTGGATAAAGTGAGAACCACCAATATTTACAGCTTCCTCATGGTAAAGGGAAGTTGGAAGTTTCTTGGATTTTAAAAGAGCAAACAATTTTGCTCTTTTGGTTGACTGCAGTGCACTCTGAAATGAGAGGAACATTCTCAGTATGCTTCATTTAAGTGAAACGAGGAAAATAATGAGTATCAGGGACCAGAGGAGAAATGGAATCATTTCACTAGAGGAAATGATTCAGAGAGAGAGGGGAAATGATGATCTTCCTGAAAGTCAAATATCTATAAATCAAACATGTCAAAATATTGCTAAAACTTTGAGTAACCAAGATTTTTCTGTTAATCAAGCTCTTTATAGTACTTTTGATTTTAAAGTTTCAAGAATTCTTCCATGTTTTTGTTTATCCATAATAAATAGAGCTTTCATCGAGAGTGTTTAGCTCCCCTTCTGTTCAGTTCTTTCTGTCTCTTCACATCACCACCCTTGTTCTCTCCTGCCTGAGTGATCCAATAGCTGGCCTCCTAATCAACTCTCTCTCTGTTTCGACTCTTAGCCCCACCAGAGTCTGTTTTCACACACAACGACGATGGCCTTTTAAAAGTATAAATCAGATTATGCCACTGCCCTGCTTAAAACTCTCCAGAGGATTCCCATCACATTGGGAAAAAAAATCCAAAATCTTAATTTAGCCTAAAAGGCACTGCACCATATGGTTTCTGACTGCCTCTCAGACCTCATCTTGTACCACTTGCTGCTTGTTTACTTGTTCTCTAGCTACAATAGATTAGATGTGCCTCTGAAGTAGGGGTCAGAAAACTGAGAGGGGCCAAATTTTGTTGGAAGCCTATTTTTATACTGGCAAGGAACTAAGAAGGGGTTTTACATTTTTAAAGGATTGTAAAACAACTTACAACAACAGGAACAAAAACAAAGAAGAATATGTAACATGAGACCTTATGTGACTTGCAAAGCCTAAAATATTTGCTATGTGGCTCACAGAAAAGGTTTGCCAACTTCTGCTTTAAAGGATTATTCCTCCTGCATTAACACCTTCACATTAGCTGGTTTCTTTGTGTCCTCCACTACCAGTCTTCACGTGGCTGAAAGAGAAAGTATTGCTCAGTTGTGTCCAACTCTTTGCAACCCCACGGACTGTAGCCTGCCAGGGTCTTCTGTCCATGGGATTCTGTAGGCAATACTGGAATAGGTAGCCATTCTCTCCTCCAGGGGATCTTCCTGACCTAGGGATCGAATCCAGATCTTCCACATTGCAGGCAGATTCTTGACTGAGCTACCAAGAAGTCCTTTTAATTCAGGTGTGAGCTTAATTTAGGTGTCACCTCACATTTGAGGCTTTTCAGTCAGTTCAGTCCCTCAGTCGTATCTGACTCTTTGCGACCACATGAATTGCAGCATGCCAGGCTTCCTTATCCATCACCAACTCCCGGAGCTTGCTCAAACTCATGTCTATCAAGTCTGTGATGCCATCCAACCATCTCATCCTCTGTTGTCCCCTTCTCCTCCTGCCTTCAATCTTTCCCAGCANTTCATTGCAGCACTGTTTATAATAGCCAGGACATGGAAACAACCTAGATGTCCATCAACAGATGAATGGATAAGCAAGCTGTGGCATATATACACAATGGAGTATTACTCTGCCATTAAAAAGAATAAATTTGAATCAGTTCTAATGAGATGGATGAAACTGGAGCCTATTATACAGAGTGAAGTAAGCCAGAAAGAAAAACACCAATACAGTATACTGACACATATATATGGAATTTAGAAAGATAGTAATGATGACCCTGTATGTGAGACAACAAAAGAGACACAGACATAGAGAATGGACTTTTGGCCTCTGAGGGAGTAGGAGAGGGCGGGATGATTTGGGAGAATGGCATTGAAGCATATATACTATTATGTAAGAAACGAGGCGCCGGTCTATGTTCGATGCAGGATGCAGGATGCTTGGGGCTGGTGTACGGGAATGATCCAGAGAGACATTGTGGGGTGGGAGGTGGGAAGGGGATTCAGGATTGGGAGCTTGTGTACACCTGTGGTGGATTCATGTCGATGTATGGCAAAGCCAATAGAGTATTGTAAAGTAAAATTTAAAAGAAATAAATTAATAAATTAAAAAAAATCTTGGTGATATCACATTTTTCAAAATATTATGTATGCTCTATTTCTCCTATTATAAAATTAAAAATTGATATGTATTTTCTGACTTTATACACAGAACACATTGGAAGTTTATTTTGCTTTCTGTCTTGGTATTTTAATAATATGAGCTAACAGGTCACAATTATTAGTATTCAGAAATATTTGTACCATGTAAGCAGAGATCAAACAAAACTTTAACAAGACAATAATTGCTCAAAAATATTTAAATATTAGTCAGAGCCCCTGTTTGAGCTTCCTGAGCCATACAGTGAATTCCCATTGGCTGTCTATTTTACATATGGTAATGTAAGTTTCCATGTTATTCTCTCCGTCCATCTCACCCTCTCCTCCCCTCTCCCCAGGTCCATAAATCTATTCTCTATGTCTGTTTCTCCACTGTGTCATCACTCAGTCGTGTCCAACTTTTTGTGACCCCATGGACTGTAGCCCACCAAGCTCCTCCATCCATGGGATTTTCCAGGCAAGAGTACTGGAGTGGATTGCCATTGCCTTCTCCAGGGAATCTTCCCAACCCAGGGATCGAACCCAGGTCTCCTGCATTGCAAGCAGATGCTTCACCCTCTAAGCCACCAGGGAAGCCCTATTTCTCCATTGCTGCCCTGTAAATAATTCTTCAGGGAGATGGGAGGGAGGTTCAAAAGAGAGGGGATATAGATATATACCTGTGGCTGATTCATATTGAGGTTTGACAGAAAACAACAAAATTCTGTAAAGTAATTATTGTTCAATAAAAAAAGTAAATAAATTAAAAAGCTTAGAAAAATAAATATTAGCAAAAAAGATACATTTTGGGGGGATTTCATCACTTCTTCCATTAATGTGCTTTTCAAATTTTTTATTTTTGCTTTTTCATTTTTCTCAAAAAATTTTATTCTGTATTGGAGTAAGCTAACAGTATTGTGATAGTTTCAGGTGATGGCAAAGGGACTCAGCCATAAACATACATGTATCCATTCACCCCCAAACTCCTCTCCCATCCAGCCTGCCACACTAGTTCCCTGTGCTATATGGTAGGTCCTTGTTAGTTATCCACTTTAAATAGAGCAGTACACACATGACCACCTGAAACTCCCTAGCTATCCTTTCCCCACATCCTTCCTGCCTCTCCTGAAAACATGGCTCTCTAAGTCTGAGAATCTGTTTCTACTTTGTAAATAAGTTCATTGGTATCATTTCTTTTTAGTTTCAGCATATACGGAGTGTCATATATTTCTCCTTCTCTGTCTAACTTACTTTACTCAGTATAATGACTGATCTTGAAGTTCATTCATGTTGCTGCAGGGACAAGAAGGCCCGACGTGCTACAGTCCATGAGGTCATAAAGAGTCAGATGGGACTGACTGATAGAACAACAGCACCATGTTGCTGCAAATGGCATTATTTAAATTTAGGATATAACACAACATTCAGTCATAATGTTTTCTTTGTTTTGTAACACTTCCAGTCTTTTCTTGCGGCTAGGTTTCATGTCAAATGCCCCTTAAGTTTGTTCTTCTGATGTTTTTCTCTTGTTTAGATTGGAGAGGTGGGATTTTCAGAAAAACTACCTAACAGGTCTTATCAGGGATATGTTTATCCACAAGAGATCAATGGTGATCTTCACCTTATCACTTGGTTAATTTGTAGTTCTCAGGTTTTCCCACTGTGAAGTTATCATTTTCTTCTTTCCAAGCTCTGTTCTAAGGAAGCAAGCAAGTCACCAAAGCCAGTCCACCCTCAGTCTACACCTCCCGGGCAGAAGAACGTCTGAAATTTTTCTGTAAAGATTTGTCTTTTCTCTCCCATTTATTTAATTATTCAATCACTTATTTTTAATAGCATGGGCTCACCAATATTAATTTTATTCTTGGGTTTATAATGCAATACTACTTTATTACTTTTGTTGTGTAAATTGTTCCACTTTTTTCTATTGGGAGATCTTTTAGGTAGCTCCTCTATGTCTTTGACTTACCCTAATCTTTTTATTTTTGAGCACTTTCTTTCTGTCATAGTAAAACATTCTCAGCTTATATATTTTCTCTGGCCAACTTTAGAATCAGTCATTTCTCCAAAGAGCTCTAGTTCCTTTTAGTGATTAAAAACCAAGATCTGCGTACTGGGTATGTTTGCTGCTTTGGGGGTTTCACTGCTTCTAACTTTTTAAGTGGAAAGAGCTGGGCATTGTACTAACCCATGTATACACACATATGTTATTTGTTTGTATATTTCCTCATCTGTATATACACTGGGTGAAACATGAGTTCAAACAGATGTTTCTGACTCTAATCTACTGGCACAATATTTAGTCTAATCTCCCTTTTCTGCTTGATTGGTAACTTGCTTTTCAGTTCAGTTCAGTTCAGTTCAGTCACTTAGGCATTTCCGACTCTTTGCGACCCTATGAATCACAGCATGCCAGGCCTCCCTGTCCATCACCAACTCCCGGAGTTCACTCAGACTCACGTCCATCAAGTCAGTGATGCCATCCAGCCATCTCATCCTCTGTCGTCCCCTTCTCCTCCTGCCCCCAATCTNTCCACTGTTTCCCCATCTATTTCCCATGAAGTGATGGGACCAGGTGCCATGATTTTAGTTTTCTGAATGTTGAGCTTTAAGCCAACTTTTCGCTCTCATCAAGAGGTAAAGCATCTGTCTACAATGTGGGAGACCTGGGTTCGATCCCTGGGTCTAGAAGATCCCCTGGAGAAGGAAATGGCAATCCACTCCAGTACTATTGCTTGGAAAATCCCATGGTCAGAGGAGCCTGGGAGGCTACAGTCCATGGGGTCGCAAAGAGTCGGACACGACTGAGCGACTGAACTGAACTGAGTAGGCTTTGTTACAAACAAGCCCTCATGGGATGAAGATTATTCTCTGGCAAACTCACATCCCTATTATATCATGGATAAGGGATTCTTCCTAAGAGTGACCCAGAATGGCCACAAACGCCTCTGGGCTAAAACAGAAATAGAACCATTACGAACAGGCTAAACCTGACATGGTAAGGGAAGACTCCCAAAGTCACTCTCTGAAGCTACCATCATCCTGATACTAAAATCAGACAAAGGTGCTACCAAAAGAGAAAATTACAGTTTAATATCTTTTATGAATACAGATGCAAGAATCCTCAACAAAATACTAGCAAACCAAGTCTAATGACACTTAAAAAGGGTCATATATCATAATCAAGTTTGATGAATCTCAAGGTCATAAGGATGGCTCAATATATGCAAAATATTTAATCTGTTACATCACAACAAATAACAAAAATCACATGATCATTTAAACAGATGCATAAAAAGCATTTGATAAAATTCAACATCCATCCGTGACACAAAGTCTCACCAAAGTGGATATAGAGGGAACATTATCTCAGCATAATAAAAGCTAATTATGACAAACTCCCAGCCAACATAATACTCAATTGTGAAAAGCTGAAAACTTTCCCACTAAATTCTGGAACAAGTCAAAGATGCCTACTACCACTACTTTTATTCAACATAGTAATGAAAGTCTTATCCACAGAAATCAGACAAAAATAAATAAATAAAAGGTATCCATTTTGGAAAGGAAGAGAGAAAACTGTCATGTACAGATGACATAATACTCTATAGAAAACCGTAAAGCCTCCACACAAAAACAATTAGAATTGATAAATGCATTCATGAAGGTAGCAGGATACAAGATTAATATACAGAAATCAGCTGGATTTCTTTACACTAATAATGAAATTTTAAAGAAAGTAAAAAAAAAAATTTGTTTAAAATTATGTCAAAAAAATAAAATGCCTAGGAATCAACCTGACAAGGACATGAAAGATTTACACACTGGGAACTATAAAAACACTGATAAAGGCAAATGAAGATTATTCAAGGAAATGAAAAGATATCCTATGATCTGTGGTTAGAAGAATTAATATTGTTGAAATGGTAATGCTACCCAAAACAATCTGCAGATTTAATGCAATCCCTATCAAATTACCCACAATATCTTTTTTTTTTTTTTTAACAGAACTGCAATGACTAATCCTGGGCTTCCATGGTGGCTCAGTGGTAAAGAATCTGCCTACCAATGCAGGAGATGCAGGTTTGATTCCTGGGTCAGGAAGATCCCCTGGAGAAGGAAATGGCAACCCATTCCAGTATTCATACCTGGGAAATCCCATGGACAGAGGAGCCTGATGGGCTACAGTGCCTGGACAGGACTTAGTGAATAGACAACAAAAATAAATAATTCTAAAATTTATAAGGACCCACAAAGACTCAGAAAAAGAACAAAGCTAGAGGCATAACGCTCCCACATTTCAGACAATACTACAAAGCTACATTCATCAAAAGAGTGTGATATTGGCAGAAAAATAGACATACGGATCAACGGAACAAAATGGAGAGCCCAGAAAATGACCCCACATTCCCACAGTCAATTAATCTTTGACAAAAGAAGCAAGAATGCGCAATGGACCAAAGACTATCTCTTCCACCAATGGTACTGGAAAAGTTGGACAGTCACAAGCAAATCAATGGACACTCCCTCACAACACACACAGAAATAAACTCAAAATGTCCTAAAGCCTTAAATATAAGACATGAAACTATAATACTTCTAGAAGGGAATATAAGCAAAACATNAATGGTACTGGAAAAGTTGGACAGTCACAAGCAAATCAATGGACACTCCCTCACAACACACACAGAAATAAACTCAAAATGTCCTAAAGCCTTAAATATAAGACATGAAACTATAATACTTCTAGAAGGGAATATAAGCAAAACATTCTTTGACATAAATTGTAGCAATATTTCCTCAGGTCATTCTCCAAGGCATAAGAGATAAAAAGCAAAATTAAAACAAATGGGACCTAATCAAAATCACAAGAATTTGCACAACAAAGGAAACCATAAACAAAATGCAAAGACAATCTATAGTTGGGAGAAAATATCTCGGAATGATACAACCAACAAGGGCTTAATCTTCAAAATATACAAACAGCTTATATAGCTCAGTATCAAAAGAAAAGCAACCAAATCAAAAGACGAGCCGAGGACCTAAATGGACATTTCTCCAAAGAAGACATACAGATGACCAACAGGCACATGAAAATATGCTCAACATAGCTAATTATTCAGTTTAGTTCAGTCGCTCAGTCCTGTCCAACTCTTTGCGACCCCATGAATTGCAGCACGCCAGGCCTCCCTGTCCNGCATCACCGACTCGATGGACGTGAGTCTGAGTGAACTCTGGGAGATGGTGATGAACAGGGAGGCATGGCATGCTGTGATTCATGGGCTTGCAAAGAGTTGGACACGACTGAGTCACTGAATTGAACTGAACTGAACTGAATGCTAGGTTTTAAATCACAGTAAGTTATATATTTCACTTCTTTTTATTGTATGAAAAACTATGGATAGCAACCACATACAAAAACCTAGTGGTATTATTTCATTAATGCTTTTCTTTTTCAAGTATAGGACCTTTCCTAACTTATATGAAAGGAAAATTAGCTCAGTTATACAGGGCATGCATTTCATCCATCCGTAAAATACAATAAATAATATGAATATTAAACATGCTTCTTATATTTAAAAATTAAAAGATATGGTAGCTAAAACATTTACCAAAAACAACAACAACAACAACAACAACAACAAAACAGTGAGGCTCATCCTGTATTTTAGAAACTGTCCTCACTTATGCCTTCCAATTCTTCTTATGCTGTCGGGTTGTTAAAGGAAAGAACTGTTGCTCTCGTTATGTTCTGCCATAATGACCATTTCCTTTAGACTCTGCACACAATAAAATACTCGCTGTGTAAACAAATAAGTTCTTGTGCTGCAATGTCACCACCAAGGGTTCATGATTTTCTTTCCATTTCTTCATTTTATGGGTCATGTTGGAAGAGCCATTTCAGCTCTTTAAAAGGGAATTTTCTCACTAGTAATATGGGATGTTGTTGTTGTGAAGTCACTCAGTCGTGTCCAACTCTTTGTGACCCCATGGACTGTAGCCCATCAGTCTCCTCCATCCATGGAATTTTCTAGGCAAGAGTATTGGAGTGGGTTGCCATTTCCTTCTCCAGTAATATGGGATAGATATGACCTAACCTAGGCTTCTCTGGTGGCTCAGAAGATAAAGAATTCACCTGTATTTCAGGAAACCTGGGTTTGATTCCTGAATTGGTAAGATCTGGAGAAGGGAGTGGCAACCCACTCCAGTATTCTTGCCTGGAAAATTCCATGGATAGAGGAGCCTGGTGGGTCACAAAGAGTCGGACAGGATCGAGCAACTAACACTTTCACTTTTTCGCTTTCACGTCCTTAACCTGAATGAGGACAGGAAGTTTCCTTACGTGACACATGAAGCTCTCTTACTCTATTTTATTTTTCACCTCCTCTGAATATTTCATTTAGTCATGATTACCCTAAGGTCTCTTAGTGAATTCTTTCTACATTATCAATGCATCACAGTCATACATGTTTTAGAGAATGTTGATAGAAGTCAAGTGGGCCTTAGTGGAAGGCATCACTATGAACAAAGCTAGTGCAGGTGATAGAAGTTCAGCTGAGCTATTTCAAATCCTAAAAGATGATGCTGTGAAAGTGCTGCACTCAATATGCCAGCAAATTTGGAAAACTCAGCAGTGGCCATAGGACTGGAAAAGGTCAGTTTTCATTCCATTTCCAAAAAAGGCAATGCCAAAGAATGCTCAAACTACCGCACAATCGCACTCATCTCACATGCTAGTAAAGTAGTGCTTAAAATTCTCCAAGCCAGGCTTCAGCAATACGTGAACTGTAAACTTCCTGATGTTCAAGTTGGTTTTNTCCAAAAAAGGCAATGCCAAAGAATGCTCAAACTACCGCACAATCGCACTCATCTCACATGCTAGTAAAGTAGTGCTTAAAATTCTCCAAGCCAGGCTTCAGCAATACGTGAACTGTAAACTTCCTGATGTTCAAGTTGGTTTTAGAAAAGGCAGAGATCAAACTGCCTATATCCGCTGGATCATGGAAAAAGCAAGAGAGTTCCAGAAAAACATCTATTTCTGCTTTATTGACTATACNCTTTATTGAGTCCATCTTTGCATGAAATGTTCCCTTGGCATCTCTAATTTTCTTGAAGAGATCTCTAGTTTCTCCTAATTATTAGAGAAATGAAAATCAGAGCTTCAATCACTTCAGAATGGTTACCAACAAAAAGTCTACAAATAATAAACACTGGAGAAGATATGAAGAAAAGGGAATCCTCCTACACTATTGGCAGGGAATGTAAATTGTTGCAGCCACTCTAGAGAACAGTATGAAAGTTTTTTAATAACCTAAAATAGAGTAACCATATGATCCTGCAATCCCACTCCTGGGCACATATCTAGAAAAGATGGAAACTCTAACTTGAAAAGCTACGTGCACTCTGATGTTCACTCCTGACAGTGCAAGCATACCCTAATCGGGGCCCTATTAGACCCCTTGGCCACTCAGTTCCCTGTCTCAGAGGCTCCCTGGCAGAACCATTATGTTGAGAGTCTCTGAGATGGCTCCCTTCACCTGAGACAACACTGGAGATGCAATGCTTCAGCCCACAAAAGCGCAGGACATAACAGTCTGAGAGAAGACAATACGGACGGATTGGGACATAAGGATTCATGCTATGACAACACCCCAGCCCAGGACATGACTGGACACAACTTCATCCTGAATGCTGCCTCCACAACCTTCCACTGTAGCCAAGATGACATCGAGGGAGACATGCATTGGGACTTGGTTGCTGAATTGAATGTTTGCTTATCTAAATACCCTGCTGATGACCACTTCAAGTAGCATTTTGCAGAGCTAACTANTGAATGCTGCCTCCACAACCTCCCACTGTAGCCAAGATGACATCGAGGGAGACATGCATTGGGACTTGGTTGCTGAATTGAATGTTTGCTTATCTAAATACCCTGCTGATGACCACTTCAAGTAGCATTTTGCAGAGCTAACTATGTGTCTACCCCAAGGCCTCCTTGCTTGCTTACTATATACAACATTTGCCGCTTGAGTGAGATGGTGCTACAGTTGCCAGACTGCTCTCCACTGTGCCTTTGAGTTTTGGAAAACCAAGGTATGTTCTGAGTCTCATAACCTTTTTTACACTCTGAGCTTAGAATTCTTCCTCCAAGTTCAGTTTTACTTTTCCTGGGACACCTTTTAAAGTAGCCACTTACAGTTGGGCCCACCAAAGTTTAGTGACTTCCACCCCAAACACCTAATAATAGATGCATGCTTCCCTGCTTTCTACCTCTTGCTGGCTCATNCACTGTTTCCCCATCTATTTCCCATGAAGTGATGGGACCAGATGCCATGATCTTAGTTTTCTGAATTTGTACATAAATTCCCTCTTCTTTGGATTTCTTTCCCATTCAGGTCAGCACAGAGCACTGAGCAGAGTTCTCTGTGCTATACAGTTGATTTTCATTAGTTATCTATTGTGTACATAGTATCAATAGTTTAGATATGTAAATCCCAATCTCCCAATTCCTCCCACTCCCCTTCCCTCCTTGATAATTATACATTTAATCTCTACATCTCTCTCTCTACTTTTGCTTTGCAAATAAGGTCGTCTATATCTGAATCATTCTTTTCAATATCTACTTTCCCACTTTGAAAATTACCCTGCTGTACATGGGCTCTTATAACCATTCAATCACAGTTAAATTATCTTCTTATCAGCAGGGTTGGAAATTGTGATACCTTTTTTTCTCCTTAACCACCACTTTAAAATTTTGCTTTCCTTCTCAAGGGGTATGTTTTTTATTAATTGACCTATAGTCTGACCCATTTTTGTTTTCTATCTTATGCTGCTGCTGCTGCTGCTGCTGCTAAGTCACTTCAGTCATGTCTGACTCTGTGTGACCCCATAGATGG
>SJYV01035619.1:0-18832 GCA_006410875.1 Neotragus pygmaeus
TTTTTTTTTTTTTTGTCCTACTTTTACATCACTAGCTATTCTCCCAACAGCACTGACTTGCCCTTCTGCACAAGTGTTTCAGCAGCACCGACCTTCTAATGCTCCTAACAGGCCAGGGTCCTTGATTCTGGGCCTTTCCATATGTTTTTCCCACTAACTGCAGCACTGTTTCATCATTTTTCTTATGGAAGATTGTTTCTCATACTTCTGATTTCAGTTAAACTCTTATCTCCTCAAAAAGGTTTGCCTTATTTTTTTTTTCAATTAAAATTAAGTACCCATTGTTATTCTTGTCATCAACACCATGTTGTTTTCATTCATAGCACTTATGATCTCTACTCATCTATTTCTATCATTATCTCCTTTTATACTGTTCATCTACTTCCACTGAGATATCACTTCCGTGAGGTTAGGACCCATGCTTGTTTTGTTCACAATGGCATATCCAGCACCTTACACCATGTCTGGCACACACATCTTTACTGAGTGAATGAGTGAGTGAATGAACGAATAAAACAAATGCTTCAGAGGCTTAATTAAAGTGAAGGCTGTGAGAACCCACCCAAGTGAAATATATGTCCAAGATAACTTCAAAGAGGAAGATATGCATTAAGACGATACAGATCTGAACTGGAGAGGGTCAGAAATGACAAAGACGGTTAACCTAGTTCAGGTTAAGGCATAAGGCCGGATCCAAAGTGAATCCAGGATTTCAAGTTATCTTCAAAGGGACACTAGACTACAAATCAAAAGCCCACAAAACTAGTTGCTAGACAGAATCCCCCAGAGGCGCTTGGCGCTTCTATCCTCCCTGTCTCTTCCCCATGCCAGCAAAGAACGTATTTATTACTCCAAAGGACTATAGGCAGCTGCCTGTTGCAACAGTGGGTTTTTTCCACTCGCCTCTCCCCTAATAAAATTTTGAAAGCTAATGTACCCCCTCAACACATTTTTAACATTTAAATTATCATATTTACAGTTGAAAATTTTACATCATTTCTTTTTCCCTTTGAACTCTTATTTTCATTCTATTAATATTAACATTGCCCGTGGAATTTCATACTGGTACACACTTCTTGGCAATAAGATATCAGTATATTATAAATCTTTATAAATAATAAACATAAAATTCAAATTTTATTAAAGATGCATCATTCAATGGGACAGACGAAGCTTCTGTTTTCAATTAGTTGATGCTCCACGAATAAATGTTACTTTTTGCGAGAATAAGATGACTTCAGCAACAGTTCTATTTCTACTCACTCTTGTTTTAAAATGTAATTGCTGAGATACGATGCTCACATAAACACATGGATAGGCTTTCATGGGAAGCAAACAGATCTGTTTTAGAGGCACCACTCATATCTCTGAATTTTTTCTGATTCTTCCATCAAAAATAACAAAGTGATCTATCACCACAAATTATTTTTAATGTCTGAGAGCTGACAACTCAATTAGGTCTTCCTTCAATTTTATTGAAAGCAAAGAGCTGAAAGCCACCCAACTTGCAAAAGGATTTGTTACCCAGTCAGCTGCCCTCTCTCAAATGCTGAGAAGTATATCATAGTGTCTCCACCGAGACTTACCAAATAACTTAATACTTGCACATTTTACTCTTCCAATTAAGGGCATCTCATTTAACCTGATACACACATAAATGGTTGGGAAAATCAATGATTGGCTATTTCATTACGCCTCTTCCAATATAATATTTTTTGTTAAATGCTTTATTAATAGTACATGTTTTAAATATATTTTAATACAACTTTGGAGCTATACATCAAACTCATTTATTAATGGAAAATGTCTGCCATATAAGCAATCCTTGTTGTCAAACCAATCAGCCAAATCAGGCTTAGTTTCTGTCAGAAAATATCTGACTTCATTTATTAAACTAAATAAACATGTCTCACTGAACATCATCCACTACCAATAGACAGATTATACTCCCAACCTTCCCATGGAATAAGACTCTGCCTTTGCTTTGCCCTATCAAAAGACACAGGGATCTCCCTCTGCAGAAAATGTTTCTTTGGCAGTTTCTGGAGTATGGAAAAGACAAGGTTCTTTAAAAATGTTCTTTTTTCCTAAGTCTCCCTTTGTTTGACATCACAGAGGTTTTTTACATCTTGAGCAGTGTATCGTGGGCTTCCCAGCCAGCTCAGCGGTAAAGAATCTGCCTGCCAATTCAGGAAACACAGCCGTGGGTTTGATCCCTGGGTCAGGAAGATCCCCTGGAGGAGGAAATAGTAACCCACTCCAGTATTCTTGCCTGGAAAATTCCATGGACAGAGGAGCCTGGTGGGTTACAGTCCACAGGGTTGCAAAGATTTGGACATGACTGAGCAACTGAGCATGCACGCAATGCATCATAGTATAACTGCGTGAGAAATCAGTAGTTCTCTAAAGAGGGAGAAGGAAGACTATGAAAGGGAAAGTGGAAGAGAAACACGGTCTTGTTTTCAGAGCTCCTCCACTCAATTTTAGAAACAATATATACGAAAGTAGAGGATCTGGGAATGAATTCCTTTAAATCTAGGCATACCTGAGTATCTCTTGTAAAGTCTTTGTATATCCCCAGATTTGAACCTCCCCTGTTGCTCTTGGGAGAGGTCTAACTTGGGCTACAGGCTGAATCAAATCCTTCTCTGTGATGAATCCAAACATCTAAGGATGATGAGGGACCATGAGGGTCTACTCCACTCCTGTATGTCATCTCACCATGTCCAGAATGCAAGCAGAGTCTGCAGGAATAAGGAGGGCTACTTACTACTGCATGCTGCTCGTATGGGACCAGCTACTCTGGTCCCTTGGAGACTGCTCCTTGTTGGGATCGGTAAAGTGGGAAGTGTGCTTGCCTCTTGGCACCTCAGCTCAACATGAATCCAAGGATTTTCTAATTTTATTTTCAAAGACATAGTCTAAATGAGTCAAAGCCATTCGTTTCAGTAAAAGTAAGCTCTACCCAGAAACAAAGTCAAAGTGGGATTCAAAATAAAACACAGATTTTTCATGCATTGACTTCTAACAAATGCCAGTTGAATAAATCAAATACTTTGCATAATAATGCATAATCCTTGTGATAGCCCTGCGAGCGAGCAATGATGGCTCTCCCCTGATAGTTGAGAAAACAGGCTGAGCATGGTTTCGTGGCTAGCCAGGCACAAACTCAGACTCACCAAGCCTCTGTGGCTGTCACAGGCCACACTGACTCTGTGCCCTTTATCCACCATGCCTATGGCACCAAGAAATGCAGTTGCAACAGTAATAAGCATTTGATCTGTCTTTCTTTTCTGTGCTTTGTGCCCATTAGTAAGGGTTATGAGTCATCTCCCAGTTATCTAGAAATTTGATAGCATGGAGAAATTAAAATCATGTGTAATCCTCAAATCTCATTTTAGCCAGCATTTCATAAGGACTTTTAGAAGAGTTTCTAACAAGAATGTTTGACAGATTCTATTTTCACCACATTGCCTTTCAACCATAACCAAGTAGAGACAGTAGTTTACCCAAGAGAAATTTGCAAGTTCAACAGCAAGAAGAAAAAGAAGAGAATTAGGAGTTTGAATGACATCTGTATATGTATAAGATGGTATTGGGATGTTAGTCTTCACTTTGTCACTTTAATTTATCCCTGGTTATTCAATTAGAATGCATGCTCAAGTGCATCGATGATGACCATGAAGTCTGTCCCTCAAGATGCTGGTTTTCAGATCACAGGCAAGGACCATAGCTATAGATACCTCGAGCACCACCCCACCGCCACATCACTCCCCTCAGTCTGCCTCTGCCTTCAGCTGCCACTGCCAGGGACTCAGCCAGTAATCTCAGACTGCCCTTGCCCAGATGCCCACAGTGTGCATCTCGTGGGCTTTTCTGCTGGGCAGTGGTGGCTAGGTCCTCGGATACCACGCATACAAATGCATCCTGGGAGTGGCGAAGTGTGAAGTTTGTTGATGACCCAGGGGCAACCTGTGACCAGTAGGAATGGGAGTCAGCAGGTAAATGCTACAGTCTTCCATCCTTCAGGGGCCCATCCTGGGACACACAGGTACACTCTTCTGACGGTTCTGATAGAATCGAGCCATCATTGCCCATAGGGTAACCACAGGATAACCTCAATAACACTCTCAGCTATTGGCTTTTTCTTCTTCTCTGTCTCACTCTCCCTGTTTATTCATTCCTGCTTCCTGGGACCACCTCCCTAATGAAATACCTGCTCTGAAGACACTCAGACTCTGCTTTAGAAGGAATCCAAACCAAGACATGGAGGTCTCAGATGTTACTTACAAACACGCCATTCTCCATGAAAATAGCCTTAAAATTTAAATAACAAAGCAGGCCATGCCAATAAGGCAGTAATTCTTGCCTACAAGTAAGCAAGTGGGTAGAAAGAGGGACATGTTTGTGCCCCAGGAGAAGTGGATAAAAGTCAGCTAGGGGGCTTTTCAAGCTACATTCTTGAAATTTTGGTCTATCTTTATGGAGTATTGCATAATTCCCTCCTTCAGAATCATAGCCACATCCAGTCACTGTCTTGTCACCACTGCTGATGAGAAAATGTGTTGTGTGGGGCAGCAAAAGAAGTTTGCTGCACTGACAGCTTTTTAAAGACAAAATTGTTCAGATGCAATTCGGTACATTACTCAATAGTCTTAGCTATTTTTAATTGTAGTTTAATTTAACTCTGGTCTTCTTGTCCCTGTGCTGAGATTGTTGGAGCTAAATAAAGAATAAGCCTGAGCTTTTCTTTCTAGCATTTATGTTGAACTTGGAAAGTCCTTATCACTCCTCTAGGCCTCTCTTGCCTTCTCAGTGACTCAGGAGATGAACATGTCACAGAAAAGCTCCTCTGACAGCTCAAAACTCCTGACCTGTTTTTCCATTTTATTCTTTAAAGAACAGCAAAAATCCCCTTTCCAGCAACTTTTAGTTAGAATTTGCCAACTCAGGGTAACTTGGAATTTGCATATAATTTCTTTAGCAACTCTCTGGAAACCTGAAAAATTTACAACTGCACAAGAGAGTTCCACATAAAGGAGAAAAGAGGTACAGAGAATACTCATGTCACTACTCAGAATAAATCATTTTAAACAACAAATTTAAACAAAACCTTTGGGCACACAGAATTAAATGAGTCACAGCAGCCATATATTTCAAACACTTCAGTTGAAAGCTAGGCATTGGTGGGAATGCTTTAAGCCTGGCACATAGGGACTGGCCGCTGCAGACATTACTAGTTGATCACAGCACTCTCTTACACATATGGATGCAGTTTCTGCCTTCTCAACCCAGCTTTCTAGTTTGACCAAGGATCTTAAATTGATAGAAAAAAATCAGGAAAGACATATACAGAATAGCGTTAAGGATACAATCATGTACTAGCTTCATGTCCTCACAGAGCTAGCTTCTTATAAGGGAAACAAAATAAATCCGTAAACGAATGTATATCTAATATTTGGAGCAGAATTTGACAGTTGCCTTCTAAGTACCTACTTTTTGCTTCTCTCTAAAATTAACAGAATAATGACTTTTCTCTGGACACCTGGTCTCCCAAATAAACGACCATATTTCCCAGCCTATCTCTTAGTTAGATGTGGTATCACACTAAGTTCTGATCAGATACACTTTGTGGAACTTTCAGGAAGTTTCCCTAAAAGATAGAGGGCAAATCTTTCTTTCTCTTTTCCCCCTTCCTACTGCTGAGAAACTGGATGTGATGGCTAAGGGCCCAGCAGCCATCTTGAACCTAAAGGATTAGAGTTACATCCTAGGCACTGTGTTTGGAAAGCTAGAAAAAATCTTTAGATCTCAGTAACTATGGAGGGCCCATACCAGCTCTGGACTATCCTCCTCCAAACTTCTTCTGCCTAAAAAGAATGAAATTCCCACTTTATTTAAACTACTTTCCAGGTTCCTGTTATTCATAACCTAACCCTAGCTGATAATTGTAAAACACATATACACACACCCTACATAACATTTATGTAGATACATAATCGTGAAATATATGTGACTATTAATTGGTCATGGAAGAGAGGCAGACTTCATGGTTTCAATTGGAGCAAACAGTTATATATTTAATTTGGGCCGTCTGGCAGCAGTAGAGTACGTATCTTCTTTTGTGGTTGTAGATTCTATTTATGGGTGGTATCATTTCTAAAAAGCTGCAGTGTTTGCATCTAGTAAATTAATGAATGGTTAAATGGCCTATATTAAATTGAGAGATTGTTTTCTGTTTTAAAACAGTTTACAGAGCCATAAATTTCCATTCGCATTGGGCATACCGAGGGAACATGTTTCATCTGCATTTTGGGGCTCTTTGTCTTCTTCCATCAGAGAATCAGCACCATCAAAACACCAGAGCTGCAATCCTATCCTCTTGTTTTCTAAAGCACCAAAGCTGTGCTGATTTGCATATTGGTTGGCATAAATTAGAATATTAATTTCAATAGGCACTGCCTCTAAATCTAGAACATAAATACAGCCTGCTGCAGTTATACAGATGACCAGTATTTAAGGTGCCTAAAAGCTTTAAACTTTCTATGTTTAATTATATTCAGATTATACTTAATAAACATACTCACAAAAACTTACACAGTTGTCAAATTAGAGATTGCGAACTTTACAACGAATGTGTTCCCATGGCCAGATGCAAAAGTTTTCATTTTGGAAAAACCAATAATCCTGTTTCAGGAATGTATTGATCAGGAACCCTCTCTTAGTTACAAAAGACAGAAAACTAATCTAAATCTGCTTATGTGAAATTGTGAGTTTATTGGCTCATGTGAATCGGAAGTACCTGGGGTTACCTGAGTTCTGGGACAAGTGAGCTACAGATTCAAATGATTTCTTTCCCTCCTTATTTCTGCTCTGCCTGACTCTCCTGGTTTCCATCTCAAGCAGAGTAGCAAGAGAGCCCTACCAGTCCCCATCTTGTCCTCACACCTTATAATCTGAGAAGAATACAGCACCCCTCCACCCCTGGTTACAGCAATCTCCAGAAAGGGGTTGTTCCTGGCCAGCTGCAGTCAGGTACCCAGCCTTCCTGGTGTCAGCCTTGCCAAAATCACATGCAGTTAGGAAAAACTAGTTCCCAAAGGAAACAGTGGAAGAAAGCCAAGAAAAGGAACGTATAATCATGAAGAGGGTGATCACTTATCGGCTTTTGCTGAGATGAGGATGAAATCACCTCGCCACTGGACTGGACAAACTGTGTCCCTTCTTAGCTGGTCCAGGTAGCTACTGTGGAAAATGACTAGCGTTTTGTTGAAATCAATACTAACTCAGTAGGTCAGGGATGGGATCCAGGACTCTGCAGGTTCAACAGATTCCTAGGTCACGCTGACTCTGCTGGTCCCTGCAGCACACTTTGAGCAACAATGTTAGGTGCGCCATCACTACAGGAAGTCTGTTTGACGCTGAGAGCGCAGTTCCCTGTCTCTCTTCAGAGATGGTTCGCTGTGTTCACTTGGGCATAGCCTTGGGTCCCCAGGATAAACCTGTCTTTACTGCTGCCATTCAGGGGTTAACATGGCCAAGGCCCCTGCCTTTGTGAATCTCCTGACACAGTTTTACTAGCTTCTACCTTGGCTGTGAGGATGCCCGGTGGGCAGGCCTCCTTGTCTGTGACTGGCATCTGTCAAAGCAGATATGCCACGCTGAGCAAGTAGGTCTTGTTGCCGCTTGACTGCCTTTCAGTTCGCATTCTCCTAAGTGATGGGGAGCTTAGGAAGACTGTACCACTGATTGCACTCCCTTCTGGACAAGCAAAATTACCTGTTTGCGTGATTTACCATGAATTCAGAAGTCTTAGCACCTGGGCCTTCTTGCTCATTTAATGCGCAGGTGTACAAAAGATGCATAAGGCCTTCTCTGGGACGCTCTCCAGACAAAATACCCATCAGCTGCATCCTGAACAAACAAAAATTTCATCTGGGCTTTTGAACAGGGACATAACAATGTGAACCCCCAGGGGAAACCAGGCATTATTTAGCCAAGTGCTAAACTGTGGTGCCCTCCCATCTGCCTTTTTCCACACAGAGCCTTACTCACCCTCCTTGACCTACCAACCCAGCCCACAGCCAACTCTCTTCCATCTCCATGAACGAGCAAGGGGTAAAGGGAAAACCCGGTATGCTTGAAAAAACTCGTATTGTGAACTTCCCTTCATCTTTTTTACAATATTTACTTTTACTCATCGGGTTCAGTAGCTGAAGCACTTGAGCTCAGGAGTGCATGTGGCACTCTCCATGGCGTGTGGGATCTTAGTTCCCTGACTAAGGATTAAACCCCGGCATCCCCTGCATTGCAAGATGGAGTCTTAACCACTGGACCACCAGGGAAGTCCCTTCTTTCCATCTTTAATCAATGAAATCTGATGCAAATGAACTCCAAGGTTGGTTTTATAGAGGAAGAGAATTCCTGAATTGCTTGCGTTGGAGCCAAGAGAAGCAATCCCACGCATTTGACCTGGGAGATCCCAGGAGTTTATAGGCTGATTGTATTTTATGTAAATTTCCTGGTGAAGCCATCTCCTTCTGCTCTCTTTTTTCCCTCTCTGAGTTGCTGCTAAGAAAGAAGGAAGAAAGAACACGGAAAGTTTATGTAACACCAGCTCATTCCCTGGCCGCAACCGTCCCCAGCTCTCCAGCTTCATTTGCCACTTTCTTGCAAATGTGTCTCCAAGAGTCACAGTTTTGTGCGCACTGCTCCCAAATAAGAAAATGTCAGTCCAGCCAAGTGTTTAATTGCAGGCACTTGCATGGGGTACAAGGCTCAATTTCCTGTACCAAAAAAAAAAGTGCTTCTTGAGAATCAAAAATTCATACTACATTTTGTAGGAGTCTGATGGGAAATGATGTCTGGGGAAATTTCTGCAACTTAAGATATGCAAATTCACTATTTGATTGTAATGCTAACCCACGATCCACTGCTGCTTCCTTGTGTCTTACAAGACAGAGGCTATAAACACTAGTATATTAAAAATGTATCCACCAAAGTAAAATTAGTGCTCAACAAATGCTTATTTTCTAGAGTTTTATTTCTCAGATGAATTGGTATAATTTTTAGTGGTACATATTGCCAGCCTATAATAAATATACAAGCCTATCAAAACTGGATAGAAAAATGCATTGGATAACACACTGCAAACTAGGGATCAATTCTATTATAGTCTCAGGGGACGTATCTAGTGACCTAATAGAATGTTTCCAATTCTAATTTCTCTGATTCTGTGAAATCAATTTTTCTATAAACTATAACCGGTACATGAGTGCTTCACAAAAACTAATCGTATTGGCATAATAAGCATGTCAAGTTATGGTTTAATGGACATTCTGTTGTCCTTTTATTGAAACTAATAGAGTAGCATTAAAAGGAATGAAACACTCAAAATGATAACAGTTTATGGCTTGGGTTTGTTTTTTTTTCTAGCGTTTTGAATTTCATGCTGTCATGTATTGGTTCTCAATCTCTTTTCATGAATATTTGAGCTTAAACCTGTTAAAAATGACAAAGAAATGGCTAAGAAGAAGCATTTCCCCACTATCTGACCCTCAGCAGTGTGGTCGAGGAATAGCCAGGCTCTGGCATCTTCATCTGCGAGGGTCAGATGTCAGCTGCTGCCGCGGGAAGCCTCAATGAGGGGAAAGAGTTACGACAATAAGGCTCCTGCTTTGTAATGTTGACAAATTAGCCGATCTCAGCTCTTCATTTCAGAAGCACCTCTACCCAAGGAGAACCGGATGAAATTGAAGTCGCTCACGCTAACCTAGGATGACCTTGAATGAAATGGATCTCTCTGTTTACCAGGCATAAAGATTACAGTGGGCTCATCTGTCAGGAAGCCCACGGTATCAAAGCTTTGTCGTACTAACTTGAACTTGGCAGGCATCAGAAACTAAAGCTTCACGTGCTAATTATTATTGTGGTTGTTATTTAACGGAATTTGGAAACCTCCCCCAAAGCAGATGGGCTCTTCTTGTTTATACTTATCACAATTGTAGCTGATAATTAGTTTTTGATTATATGTTGAGGGTTTGACTCCCCCACTAGTGCTGGGAAGCCAGGAAATATACTCATCCCCTTAAATTGATAGCCCCGGTTGCTAGCACAGGTCCTCAGAAAGCAGAGGGACCAGTGTGTTCAGTATTAGTTTTCACCTGCTGTCTTGAAATAATTATTAAAACATACAGTCTCTCCCTCATTAAGTCTGTGTTAGAGAGATAAATGGATGAGCCAGCACGTGGCCATACATTGGAAATGACACTGGGCTTGGAATCAAGTGTAACTGGTTAGAGTCCTAACTGTTATGTATCAGTTATGTGACTTGAGCAAGTGACTTAAACTCCCTGAAGCTAAACTTCTTCACTGTGAAATGGGGAGAATCAAGAGCAAATATGATGTGTACCACATGGTAACTTCTCAATACATATTTCTCTTTTTTCCTTCTCCTTTGAAGGCAGCAGTATCCAATACAACATTCTGCAGTGATGAAAATGTTCAGTATCTGCACCGCCGGACACAGTGGCCACCAGCCACACATGGATATTGAGCTTTTGAAATGGGACAAAGGCGATTGAGGAGCTGAATTTTCAATTTTGTATAGTTTTTAATTAACTTAAATTTAAATAGCCACGTGTGGCTACTATATTGGACAGAACAGATCAAAGGGGCTTCGTAGGTTTTAGAAGTACCAAATGGAGGGTTACAAAACTAACAAATTTTAAGAGAGCTCCCAATAAATGTTCTGGGTTCTTCCCCATCTAGGATTAATGAGTACATTTCTTCTCTTTTTGTAAATCGCTTATTCTGGGATGACCAGTTTACACTGTCATAGTAAACTGTCAACATTTGGATACTTTTTCAGAACCCAGGGCAGTGGTCAGAATGACGACACACATTTGATAGAAAATGACTTCTTTCCATGAGAGACTGACCCCTGGTACAAAGTTCACCATGCTAGGAGAACCATAATTTTACAACACTGGCTCTCGTCAAAACTGCAAAGCCACAAATATGATTTATTTATGAACTAGACAACTTGTAGTCACTTGGACTTTTTTCTCACTTTGGTGAGCAACATCAAAAGCCATTTAAATGTTAATCTTTTAAATTTGAGATTTAAATCAAAATTTGATAGGGAGGATAGTTTTAATCGATACAAATTTCAGCCTGTTGTATTAATCCTTGAGAAATGGTTAATTGTTCCCTTGAGGAAGGAGGAAAATGGAGTCATATATTTTCAATGGATTTCAGAAAAATTAACTGAAAGAATTCTTTTGACACTTTATCTGGAAAGGGAACATCATTTTTAAAAAATCCAAATAAGCTTTCTCTGTAGGTACCATTTAAATCTGCAGTCATGAGTCATTCACTCAAAACACAATAGCAGATTGCACCAAGAGCTCATTTTTAAGGCGTTGTGTATACATATTAATAGTAGAGTTCATGATCACTGGAGGGATCAAATGTATACTGGTTACAAAATACTCAGTATTGGAATTTCAAAGAGGTGAAAGGAGATCACAAATGTAATTTTCATTTGTTTGGATGAATGCTAAAATCAGGTTCATCTGAAGCTTAAGCAAGTTCTTTTTCCACTGCGATAAAGGGCCATTAATACATAATCACCCAGGCTTACAGGTCACTGCTTAAAAACAGCAGTACCAAAGTCACTATTGTTTTGTCCCTTTCAGTTCACCTAGGAGTATTTTCTCTATGGACCTTTCAGAATGCGCCTAGAGAAGAAATTCTTTTTGAGTCATCATCATCATACCGTTAGCTAGAAAAACAGCTAAATCTGTTCCAAATCAGGACAAACTAAAAGTGTGAGATTTTTATAGGCAACTACAGTTTCTTAACTGGCTCTCCACAGAAAGCATTGTGCCTGCTTGCCTGATTCTTGCTCCCAGAAAGCCAGGGCAGGAAACATCCCTGGCTAGCTTGGGGCCCACCACCAGTTCATTATGACTCCAGTGGAGAGTGGTTCATGAGATTATACACAGTTACAACATGATTAACTCTGCTCATCAATTCAATTTTTTATTGGAAATGTCACCGCAAATGTGGCATAAATTTTCTGGGAACAGCATTCAGTTTCACCTTATTATTCAGCACAGCTTTCAGAGAGAGGAGGTACTATGGCTAATCCAAATTTAATTTCAGAAGAAGTCAGCTCTTCTGTTTGCTACAGGCCAAGCTCCATTTCTGATGTTATCTACAATGCTAACCAAGATGGGCTAGAAATACCTGTATGAATAGGGGTACCAAAGAATAACTCTGAATCTGGAATAAAAGCGCAGTCTTGGAAATTTCCTAGCACTGCTGAGTCTGTGCCTGCAACAGAGGCAGCTGGATTCTGCAGTGCAGTTGACACGTACGTGGCTGTCAGCATCCGTACACGCCCAGAATCTCCTATGAAGAGATTCATTCCATCTTCCAGCATCTCACCATTCCCAGAACCAAGTCACTGACCTTCCAAGAGAGAACTCAGTGTACAGAGAAGATCCTCTCTATCAGAGGAAATCAATAACTGGATGCCTTTTTAATCTGAGCAGATTCCTGGAATTTCCTATGGGAAATTCTCACAAAGGTGTTTTTACTTGAATGTTTTTCTGCAAGAGAGAAAGAAGAGCCTCGTATCCTCCTGAATCAAAAACATGGGCTTTTATTCACTCAGGATGAATATAGCTGTATCAAATCCACATCCTCTTAGAGAGGTGGAAATTACCCTCTTGGCTTATTGGACCAGGCGGGGACTATCAGTTCCATAGTTCTTAACAGAGCTTCACCAGCTCCATAATTGAAGAAATTCTTCCAGGACCATGTTTATTATTTAGCCTGTCTGTTACTTAGGATCCACACCAGGAAAATTATGTGCAAACACAAATCAGATAGTCTCCTGGAACTTATTTGTTGAGCATTTTCTTAGCAAGAATTCCTGCAGCATCAAAATTTTGCTTGGAAGAAAAAAAAAAAAACAGAAGCCTCAAAGTGAACCATGATGCTTTTTGCCGAAACAAAGCATCACCCAAATAAATAAATAAATAAAGCCTGTGACCAACTATTTTCCCCTTCACAGCTTCTCCCTTATCAGAGGCATCTCCTGGTTTGTGGACCAGCCTGAACGTGAAAGAGCTTCTCGGGCCAACCCTACTGCAGTTTCTGTGTCTGGAGAGTTTTAAAATATGCTGAAGCGAACAAACAAAAAATCTTTATATAGGAACCAAAACTCTTCACATAAGTATGTATTTGTGGGCGGGTGTGTGGGTGGGTGTGCACATGCACACGCAGGAGCTAGGAATACCTCGCATAACCCCGCTATGTGAAAATCATACTAAAAATGAGTCATCTCTTTGAAAATTGGACTTCCCTGGTGGCTCAGCTGGTAAAGAATCCACCTGCAATGCGGGAGACTTGGGCTTAATCCCTGGATGGGGAAGATCCCCTGGAGAAAGGAAAGGCAATCCACTCCAGTATTCTGGCCTGGAGAACTCCATGGACTGTATAGTCCATGGGGTTGCAAAGAGTCAGACACAACTGAGCAACTTTCACTTTCACTTTAAAAATTATAGCTGATTTATCATATTGTGTTAGTTTCAGATGTATAGCCTAGTGATTTTGCAGATTACATTGGATTATACATTGTTATAAAATATTGGGGAAATTTTCTATGTCATATAGTAAATCTTTGCTGTTTATCTACTTTATATAAGTACTTTGTATCTGTTAATCTCATATAATTTGCCCCTCCCCCTGGTAACCATAAATTTGGTTTCTGTGTTTGTGAGTCTGTTCTGTTTTGTATGTAGATTCATTTGAATTGCTTTTTGATTCTACATATGATACCATCTAGTATTTATCTTTCTCTGTCTGATTCATTTCACTAAGTATGATCTTCTCTAGGTCCATGCATGTTGTTCCAAATGAAGGAATTTCATTCTCTTTTGTGGCTGAGTAATATTCCATTGTATAGTCACAGCACATCTTCTTAAGTCATTTGTCTGTTGATGGACAGTTGGGTTGCTTCTGTGTCTCGGCTGTTGTAAATAGTGCTGCTGTGAACACCGGGATGCATATGTCTTTTCAAATTAGAGGTTTCATTTTTTCCAGATATATGCCCAGGAGTGAAATTGCTGAATCATATGGTACATCTAGTTTTAGTTTTTTAAGGAAATTTATACTGTTTTACATAGTGACTGCACCAGTTTCTTACCCACCAACAGTGTACAAGAGTTCCTTTTTTCTCCACAAAAAATGAAGCATCTTAAATCACAGCTGATAATTTATCCCTCCGTGATGTTGAAAAACTTTACAAAAGTGTCCAATTGCTTATCTAGAGAAAGAAACATTCAAGAAGAGGTAAGGTAAGAGAATAAGAGGTAAGAAATAAAACTATACATATGGTCTGCTGTATATGTGTGTGTGTGTGTGTGTGGATATGTGTGTATATGCACACATATATACATTGGGCTTTTCAGGTGGCGCTAGAGGTAAAGAACTGGCCTATCAATGCAGGAGACCGGAGAGACTCAGTCTCAATCCCTGGCTCAGGAAGATCCCTTGGAGAAGAAAATGGCAACCCACTCCAGTATTCCTGCCTGGGAAATTCCACGGACAGAAGAGCATGGTGAGCTACATACAGTCCATGGGGTTGCAAGAGTCGGACACAACTGAAGCAACTTAGCACACACACATGTGTATGTATACAGAAACACANGGCCTATCAATGCAGGAGACCGGAGAGACTCAGTCTCAATCCCTGGCTCAGGAAGATCCCTTGGAGAAGAAAATGGCAACCCACTCCAGTATTCCTGCCTGGGAAATTCCACGGACAGAAGAGCATGGTGAGCTACATACAGTCCATGGGGTTGCAAGAGTCGGACACAACTGAAGCAACTTAGCTCACACACATGTGTATGTATACAGAAACACACACACACAATATATATATATTATATTGATACATGCAGGATATAGATATAGATATAGATAGATACATGCAGGATATCATTTGATTCTCAAGTCTTCGCACCTCTCAAGACACATATCATCACCCCTGTTAGGTTTAGATAATTTGTATTCAGTAAGAGTATTAACTTGCTTAAGAGCACACAGCTATGAAGTGTATATGTATATACACACATAGGAGAAGGAAATGGCAAAGCACTCCAGCATTCCTGCTTGAGAAATCCCATGGTCAGAGGCGCCTGGAGGGCTACTGTCTATGGGGTTGCAAGAGTCAAACACAGCTTAGTGACTAAACCACCACCACCATGTACTTACAAAGAGAGAGAGAATATTTGTGGTGCAATTTGGATTTAAATGCCAGTTCTATCACTTTATAGCTGTGTGCTCTTAAGCAAGCTAATACTCTTATTGAATACAAATTATCTAAACCTAACAGGGGTGATGATGTGTGTCTTGAGAGGTGCGAAGACTTGAGAATCAAATGATATCCTGCATGTATCAATCAAGGTTTTAGTTCCGAGTAACAGAGACGTATTCGGGCTAATTGAGGCAGAAGAGGAACATATTCAAGACTATCATGTTGCTTATGAAATTTCTCAGAAGGTTGGAGAATCCGACATGGGGAAAGAAGGATTCAGGAAGACCACGTGGGCGTCAGGACAGCAGAAATTCATGGCACCAAAGAGCATGCAGAGACTCCCAGGCCCACCACTGAACATTTGGCTGCCACAGCTAGCCTGCTCCTACGTGCTCCTGGGAAATAGATATTGTTGATATAACAGCAGAATGACCTCTGCTCAGTCACCTTCCTGAGATTCGTAATTCCAGTTGTGAAGATTAAATGGGTCTGTTGGTTGCTTGAGCCTAAATCACGTGTTCTTCGCCGAAGTGCAGAGGAGCATGGGGAACAAGCTCTTGGCATTTTCAAGTTTTAGTCAAGGCAAGCTATCTTTCCCAGCAAGAGCCAAAAGATAGAAAATTTACCAAAGGAAAGAACTTCAGAGTCTGAATCACCGAGAAGACGTACAGGTCCGTTACAAAAGATATCAAAGCTCCTGACACGTAAGAGGTATTGTGTACATGGTGACTATGAACATTATCCTGAACCAGTGAGAAAAGGGAACAACCCATTATTCAGTAAATGGTGCAGAGATTATTAGTTGCTTGTGGGAAAAAAATGTACAGTTCACCAAAATAAAGTCCAATAGGATCAAAGATTAAAAAGAGACTCTACAAAAAATTATGCACCCTACTGTGTCCATCAGTGTAGGCAGGCCTGACCTACCCTGAAAGAGGTTTATATAAAGGAAGTGAGTTTTCCAATGAAAATAGGGGAGAGGGAGGCTTAACCCCCTACCTCTTAGAACCAGACCCACATGTTCCACTCTTAATTTTGCATTTGACCCCAACTGGAAAGCCTCCTCTTTTATTTACTTAAAATAAAATGTTAAGATAACTTATCACATGCCTAACTTATACAACTTTTTTTCAGTCAGACAAGGGCCTTGTTTTACAAGCCTTTGGGCCCTATGGCAACCCACTCCAGTATTCTTGCCTGGAGAATCTCAGGGACGGGGAGCCTGGCGGGCTACCGTCTATGGGATCGCACAGAGTTGGACACGACTGAAGCGACTTAGCAATAGCAGCAGGCCTAGATTAAGACTTCCCTGGTAGTTCAACTGGTAAAGAATCCAGCTGCAATGCAGGAGACCCCAGTTCGATTCCTGGGTTGGGAAGCTCTGTTGGAGAAGGAATAGGCTACCCACTCCAGTATTCTTGGGCTTCCCTGGTGGCTCAGACAGTAAAGAATCTACTGCATTTGTGGGAGACCTGGTTTGATCCCTGGGAAGATCCCCTGGAGATAGGAACAGGTACCCACTCCAGTACTCTTGCCTGGAGAATTCCATGGACAGAGGAGCTTGACAGCCTACTGTCCATGTACTCCCAGAGTCAAACACAACTGAGCAACTAACGCTTCCACTTTCATGCCTGGATCAGTGCTTTGAACATAGCAGGCTATCAAAATTCCTCATGATTGAGGAAGAAACTTGAATTGTCGGTTAACTGTTTTGAAATGTCTGGTAATGGTTTTAGATTTGAGTGCTAACTTGAAGTAATCTCTCTGTTCCTCGATTTCCTTTTTTTTTTTTTTAGAAGAATGAGTACAGTTACAGGGCCTGCTGCCCCCTACCTTCACAAAACATCAAATACTGATTATTTCAGGCTCAACAAAACAAGTCATAGGTGACAGCTCTGAAGTTCTCACAGATGGACAGCTTTCCAGAAGGGTCACCACTCTTTTTACCTCTCTTATCTACAGTCCTCACTGTGGATTTCCATCTTCCACTCCTATATTCAGTCCTGAAAGACTAGTCAAGTGTGAGGAAGGGTGGACAGAAATATTTCTTTTCTAGCTGTATATCTTTTTGGTTACAGCTTTCTTTTTAATTTACTTCTCTTCTCTGTTAGAATAGTTATGGGATCTGACATACTTTCCTCATGATTGAATTGATTTTTGCTTTTCCTTTGACTTTCTAAAAGCTTCTGATGTCATTTATTCAAGTTGAGAAATCACTTTAAGACCTTTGTGTGTGCCTGCTAAGTCACTTCAGTCGTGCCTGACTCTTTGAGACGTCATGGACTGTAGCCCACCAGGCTCCTCTGTCCATAGAATTCTCCAGGCAAGAATACTGGAGCGGGTTGCTGTTCCCTTCTGCAGTGGATCTTCCTGACCCGGGGATCAAACCTAGGTCTCCTGCATTGCAGGCAGATTCTTTACCGCCTGAGCCGGCAGGAAAGCCCTGTTAGCCACGACACATCCCTAAATAACACACGAATAAGGACTCACCATCTCTTAAAATTTTTCAGCTCTGGGCCTGAAAAAGGTCATTTGCTGTCCTGTTTGATTTATCTCTGAGAATGAAAAGAACCAAAAGTCAGTTCCCTTTAGTACAAACTCTCTTTCATATTTTATTTGCTAACGTACAGCTAATTTCTAAATTAAGAGCATGCTTAAAGGAAAGGTTAGGAAGCTATTCATTCCAATCCATTAGTAAGTCTGGATTTGATTGAATTTTTAACTAATGTTTGATAATTATTGCATCTTGGCTTTTGGATTTCAAATAGGATGAAAGAATCTGTTTTTTTTTTTTTATTTAAAATTACAGTAGATTCAGCCCAGTCAAAAGATTTTGGAGTTTCTCCCAAAGAAATCTTTAGCTCTCACAAGAGAAATGTATGCCCATGATATATGCCCATCACAAAATTTTAAATGATCAAAATGTTGAAGTATATTTGTGATTAGATCAGAGGTCAGCCAACTTTTTCTGTAAATATCCAGACAGTAAATCTTTTAAGCTTTGTGGTCATATGGTCTCTGTTAGAATCTCTCAACACTGCCATTGTAGTGCAAAAGCAGCCGTAGACAATACATTAATGAGTGTAGCTGTGTCTCAATAAAACTTTATTTATAAACACTGAATTTTGAGTTTCATATAATTTTCATGTGACATGAAATATGGTTCTTCTTTTGATTTTTTCAGGAAGCAAACAACATTCTTAGCTCATGGGTAATATAAAAACAGATGGTGATATTCCATTGTGTATATGTACCACAACTTTCTTATCCATTCATCTGCCTATGGACATCTAGGTTGCTTCCATGTCCTAGCTTTTGTAAACAGTGCTGCAATGAACACTGAGGTACACACATCTCTTTCAATTCTGGTTTTCTCAGTGTGTATGTCCAGCAGTGGGATCCTATGGCAGATCTATTTTCAGTTTTTCAAGGAATGAGGTGGATGAAACTAGAGCCTATTATACAGAGTGAAGTAAGTCAGAAAGAAAAACACCAATACAG
>SJYV01035623.1:0-20987 GCA_006410875.1 Neotragus pygmaeus
AGATGGCTGGATGGCATCACTAACTCGATGGACGTGAGTCTGAGTGAACTCTGGGAGTTGGTGATGGACTGGGAGGCCTGATGTGCTGCGATTCATGGGGTCGCAGAGTCGGACACGACTGAGTGACTGAACTGAACGTTAACAGTAATCAGACTTTGAAAGTGTTAAGTCAAGAGAAGACCCTTAGTTTCCTAAAATTAGCAGCCTGAACCCCAAATCTGCTCCTCTGATGATTCTTAGGCATATGTAGTCATCCTGATCCGTAAGACACAAATGCAGATGATATCTGAGTGGACAAATTAATAAAATTATTTATTACAACTGAGATAAAAGCTGGGCAAAACAGGCATTCATTTATTCAGTTTTGAACTGTGGTGTTTGAGAAGACTCTTGAGAGTCCCTTGGACTGTAAGGAGAACAAACCAATCAATCCTAAAGGAAATCAATCCTAAATATTCATTGGAGAGACTGATGCTGACACTGAAGCCCCAATACTTTGGCTACATGATACGAAGAACTGACTCATTGGAAAAGCCCCTGATGCTGGGAAAGGTTGAAGGTAGGAGGAGAAGGGGATGACAAAGGATGAGATGACTGGATGGCATCACCGACTCAATGGACGTGAGTTTGAGCAAGCTCCAGAAGAAGGTGAAGGACAGGAAAGCCTGGCATGCTGCAGTCCGTGGGGCCACAAAGAGTTGGACACGACTGCGTGAACAGCAGCAAATAGTACAGTAATTGCGAGCATATACTCTGGAGTTAGGCTACTGTGCGATTGTGCCACATTCTTTCATTTTAATGACTCCTGGGTTTATTATCTATAGAGTAGTAATATATTATCTGTGTCATACAGTTCTTATGAGGATTAAAGGGGATACTTAGCACAGCGCCATTTGTTGTACCTGATCTGTGCTCTGCGAGCTCTGTTAGGTGCTGAAAATAGAGAAATGAATCCCTGCCCTCAAGGAGCTCAGGAGGGAAAACTGTAAAAATACGCTTGAAAATATGATATAATAAGTACCATAATATAGAAGGAGATTTCACAAGTTTATGTTTTATTTATCCACAGACTGATTGATTCTTTGCTTCAATGTTAGATTTTATACAATCCTTTTTCTTTATTGTTTTCTGTTCTTACATCCATGTGTTACTCATATGGTGTCAAGAAGGGATTTACTGGGGACTGGAATTGTAAGCATATTTAACGATTGGCATTATATTTAATAGGCTAACTCGATATTCTCATTAAAACATGAAATGCATTGATCAAGGGATCATCAAGCAATTTTTCTTAACAGTTGTAAGTCAGAGTGCCACAGATACTGGAACATGATGCTTTGATTAAGGAATCCTGGAACTACATATACTTCTCAAAATCATTCTGATGGGAGGAAACATTTAGAAATGTTAGCTCTGGTCCATATTGCCAGTAGTCCTTAAGTTGTAGATATTTAGCTGAAAGTACAACTGTCATAAGATATACTCCTTGATTTTTCTTAGAAATCAGGAAATCAAGTTCAGCTTGTCCAAATAGTAGAGCATCCTTATTTTTTATTGTTTATTTTTTTATTTTCACACAGAACTTAGGAAACCGTTTCTGTTTGATGATATAAAAACAAGAGCTATTTCAAGCTCAATATGTGTGAAGATTAAATGTTCTTCAGTTCTGCCTTTGATCTGTTTCAAGAGGAATTATTTATCTTAAACTGTGATACAAGAAAGCAATTAAACAGGGAGAATTGTTAAATCAATATTAAAGTGAATTCCTGAGGGAGATTGGGGAAATTTCCATTCATAGTGAGTAGTCTGTAGATGATAAGTACAGTTTTGATTACAGACGTTAGCATGGATTGCTTAGTTAACCTCTTCAGCCTAATTCTTTTCAGTCCAATGGCCTGATCAAGCATATTCCTATTAAGTTAATTAACGATTATAGAAATAAGCATTTGTATGCATGATCCTTTTACCCATACATCCATTTGCTTCCTCTCCAAAACCCCACATATGCATATACAAAGTGCTTGATTTTATATATTTGTTTACTCTATGAAGTACTGTATAGACTGTCTTGTTAGCTTGCCTTTCATTGTACTAAATTTGTGAGTGATAAAGTAAATGGTTCCTGCCCTTCAGCAGTACTGCAGTTTTTAAAAATTAACATGGACCCATACTGAGAGTTACTTGAAGCTAATATAAGACTTCTAACTAGAAAGATTTGTATCAGAACAGATGGGAAAGTGGGAATAGCATTCCCCTTTTAATCTGTGTAGTAGAGGAATGGCCCAATTCTTTTTCTTTGGCATCAGAGCTCTAACTTTGCTCCGTGAAGCATTTCCAACCTGCCACCCTGAAGAGTTCTTTCCTTTTGAGTCCTGGCAGTAATTGCAGGTGTAAGTGCCTAAGAAGTATATATACTTGGGATTCTTCGTCAGTTTGCCTTTTTTAATCTGTTGATGAGTATGTAGCAATTTTTTTTTTTATTGTGGCTAAAGTGCCTTAGAAAGCATCACTACGAACAAAGCTAGTGGAGGTGATGGAATTCCAGTTCAGCTATTTCAAATCCNTATTAGAGGAATGCAAATAAAAACTACAATGAGCTATCACCTTACTCTGGTCAGAATGGCCATCATCCAAAATGTCTACAAATAATAAATGCTAGAGAGGGTGGAGAGAGAAAGAATCCCTTCTACTCTGTTGATGGTATAATAAGTTGGTGCAGCAGCTCTGAAGAATAGCATGGAGATCCCTTAAAAAACTAAAAATAGAGTTATCATATGATCTTGCAATGCAACTCCTGGGCATATATGCTGAGAAAACCATAATTCAAAAGTATGCATACACTCCAATGTCCACTGCAGCACTATTTATAGTAGTGAAGACATGGAAGCAACGTAAATATCCATTGATGAATGAATAAAGATGGCGTGGTATATATATATATATATATATATACACACACACACACACACACACACAGTAGAGTATTACTCAGCCATAAAAAATAATGAAATAATGTCATTTACAGCAACATGGATGCACCTGGAGATTACAATACTAAGTGAAGTAAATCAGACAAGGACAGACATGATATCACTTATATGTGGAAACTAAGGGGAAGAAAGGGATACAATGAAGTTATTTACAAAACAGAAACTGACTCAAAGAGAATGAACTTGTGGTTATCAAAGGGAAAGGTGGAAGAGAGGGATAAAATAGGAATATGAAATTAACATATGCACGCTACTATATATAAAACAGATTATAAACGGGGACCTACTGTATAGCACAGGAAAATATGCTCAATATTTTATAATTACCAATAAGGGAAAAGAATCTGAAGAAGAATATATATATATATATATATATATGTGTGTGTGTGTGTGTGTGTGTGTATAAAGTATATGTGTAACTGAATCACATGTATAACTGAATTATTACAAACACAATATTATAAGTCAAATATACTTCAATAAAAATGCATTTCATTTTACTTGATTAATGCTAAAATCAAATCATGGATGTTCAAGAAATGGGTATTTTGTTATTTTATCTCTAGTATCATATAAAAATAGAACTATGATAAGAACTGCATACATTTCAAAAGATAGAAAAGTTATGAATTATTTTCACAACTTTAAAGCTACTTGTAGAGATTCAATGAAAATAAAGCTTTTAATTCCATTTTAAAAATATGCTCAAGTATGTGACAGTTTAAAGGTGCCAGTAGTAGCTCCTAGGTCATATCATGGACATTCATTTTCTCTCTACAGGAATCTGAAAAGAAGATATTTTTCCTTTTGTAAGAGGAGAAAATTGGGGTTCAGAGACATAAGGGATTCTGCATTTGGCCCCATAACTATGATGTTTGGAGTCCAGGATGTGGATTGGAGACCATTAGCCTTCATAGTCCATTCCTTTACACTATAGTACATGCCCTGAATTATTATTTGTGTGTAGTTAAGTACTAATTTTTCCTTGCCTAAATTTAAGCTCGTTTCACATTCACTTTTACAAAACACTTCCTGGTTAGTCTCCACATCCTTAGTTTTCTCTCCATTTCCTCAGCATCTAGGTACTGAGTTACTAGTACACAACTCGGGTGAGTGGCTTCAGATGTTGAGGATACAGAAGTTTCTTTGTCCTTGATCTCTTGGAGCTGTCTCTGGTGTGGAAAACGTACAACAAAGGAATGTACAGTCTAGTATAGGGTGACAAGAGTGATGAACCCAAATTGAGCAGGGTGAGAAGATTGGAAGTGAGAAGAAAGTAAGAATGATATTTGTTCAAGAGAGTGAAAGTGAATTAGAGCAGATACTTGAAGGAACAGGGAAGCTGGGGGAGAAAGCTGTGCATAAATCTGGGAAACAGTGTCCCCTGAAACTGGAATAGGAAGGCAGAGGGTAAAGATTCCCTGTGTGGGAAAAGAACAATGTGTGTAGAACAGAATTTGAGAGAGAAGAAATGCGATGGAGGGTGGCAGAGGGAGACGAGGGAATTAAAAATAAAGAGAAAATAGAGATTAGACCAAGGGTCTCAAAGCTCAAAATAAGGGTTTTGGGATTTCCTCTAAGTGAGTTGAGAAGCCATTGCAAAATATTGATAATTAGAGAAGTGACATGATCAGTCTTCTATTTTAGAAAAACCTATCTATTCTCTCTTCATCTAAAATACTGCTGGTTACCTTTGCGAGATACAGCACCAATCAATCTCCTTATTGACTGTATAAACCCACAGCACCTCGTTCTCACATCTCTTTGGTCTCATTTCTACTTATTGATAATAGCAACAGTGGAGGCAGGGGTGGCAGTGATCATAATAGTCTCTACTCCATAACCACCAGTACTGTAGATCTCTAGATCTCTAGAGTTATGATTTTTTAAAAATGTAATTCCTCCAGAGAACCTTTTATTTATTTCTAACACAGTATCTTTATATATCTCAATGGACGTTGATGTTCTACCCAGCAATTTTGGAAACCTTGTTCTGTAGAATTAATTTTAAACGTTTAGATATTCATGGCATCAATATCACCATCAAATTCAGCTTCTCTTTCTGTGGATCTTCTATTCTTTACACACTTGCCACAATTAGGTTTTGTCAATTCTTCAAGGTTTACTTGAGTCTTACTCTCCCTAGGAAGTCTTGATTGTTTTTCTTGAAAGTACCACTTTCCCTTGTAATTTTCCATGATGTTGATTTGTACTTTTTTATATAGCGTTGACTATATTCTATCCTATACATGATACTATCCTACACTATACTGTATCCTCTATATTGTTTCTTATCCTTAATATGCAAGGATCCATGAAGCAAGGCTAATCCACTTTTGAACCTAACATAATGACATAAACCTACTAGGAAATAAATGTCTATGTCAACAGTCAGTTTATTCTTTTAATGGTCACATCGATTTTAATTACATGTATCATTTATTTCCATGATTCAGTTGTAACCCCTTTTAAATAAAAACCTGTGTTTGTCCTTTTAACATGCCCCTCCCCCCCTTGTGTCCTTCGTGGACATCTGTAAATTTCCCTTCAAGTCTTCAAAAGTTTATCGACTGAATGGTCAATTAATCCTCCAGGATGGAGAAATTTGCCAGGGGGTTAGGAGATTTAAATCATCCCAAGAGCTCCATTCTGAAAGAGAGATTTCTTAGTTTCAAAATGTTTGTGAAACGCCTTGTGCACTGAGGAGAGATAGTGAGGCCAGGCTCTCTAAAAAGCTGAAATGCCACAATTGGGGTCAGAAACCTTAATCTTTGCTATCACAGTTTTTATTGCTCTAGCGTGTTTTGATACACTCCAGAGGGAACTGTCATTTTATCTTGCTTATTCCACAGGTCAGAAAACAGGCTGGTAGAGAGCATGTTGAAGTAAGAGAGGGAGGTGAAATACAACCTCCATTTATTCTATTTTAAAATATTATATGAAGGTATAATATCTCGATTATTTAATTGTAAAGATGTAGGTAAACTGCAGGAGAAATCTGTTAATTATGACATACAATTTATGTTTAAATGTGATCTTTTTATAATGTCACTTCACTTATATAAATTAATATAGTACATAAAATAAGTTACATATAAATTTTAAAATAATATTTGCATAAAACTGTATATTGAGTGATAAAGGAAAAAAACCAATAATCCAATAACAAAGTTTTTGCTAATTTGCAAATAACCACAGGTAAATGATAAGGAAAATGTTGAATCATGGTTTATGTAGACCAAAATCATATCATTTCATGTTCAAATATTGTCTTAGTATTTAAATTGTACATTATTATAATCTTACTATTTGACCATCTATTGCTATACACCTCTACCTGACACTTGAAGCTTTGAGATTCAGAAAAATGGACACTAAATAACTCATGGTCAAAATTCCTACATCATGGAGGGAGTTAAAAGGAAGGAGAGAAGACAGACACAAATTTAGCAAAGAATGATAAATTCAAAATTTCAGTCTAACCACAGATATAAGAACACAAACTAGACAAGAAAGCTTATTCAAAGCAACATAGATGATATGAGATTGACAAACTATTTGGTCCAAGCAGTAAAATTATACTAACATGAATTATACTAATATGCCTTATTAATGTTGGTCTGTCAAAATACGAATAGCATTTTTTTAGAATCACTGGGTTTACAATTTCAATATGGGAAAAATAAGAGTTTGATAAACATTTGATCAGTTGAACTTAGTTTTTTAAAAGTCTAATGGAGATGCCTTAATGATCTTTGAAACAGAAAAGAAGGGTAGAATGTATTTGATTTGATGAAAGTAAGATCATCAAGGAGTAATTTTGTTAGAGTTACACAAGGGAAGAGATTGGCTGGGACTCAATCCAGGAAGTAATTGCTGTATTTNCACAGGGGCGGGGCCACGGCGGGAGGGGGGCGGGGCAGCGCCTCACCTTCAGGTCCCGGTAGACCACGAAGCGGTTGTGCATGTGCTCCAGGCCCAGGATGATCTCCGCGGCGTAGAAGCGCATGTCGGCCTCGGAGAAGACCCCGTGCTGGGACAGGTGGTAGTGCAGGTCCCCGCCTGAGGGAGGCAGCCCGCAGGGGGGGGCGCTCAGCTCCCACCCCAGTCCCCAGCCCTGAGGTCCACCTGGGGCCAGGCCAGGCACTCACCGTTCATGAGATCCAGGATGAAGCTGAGCTTGTCCGGTGTGTGGAAGGCATATGACATGCAGACGATGAACGGGCAGTCCTAGGAGCGGATGGAAGAAGAGGTCAACGCAGGCTGCACTTGGTTCGGAGCCAGGGGCTGAGGCGGGGCGGGCTGCTGCTCACCCCGGTGCTGACAAGCGACAACATGATGCGCTCATTCAGGGCCAGAGTCTCCCCTTGCTTCATCTTGATGCGCTTCTTGTCCAGACACTTCATGGCATACCTGTGGGAGAGGGGCCAGTCCCTTAGTCGGTCCGCTGGCACCTTCAGTGCAGGGCCCCAGGGGCACGGTGGGGTGTGGGCGGTCCTCAGGGCACCCCCGGGGGGCCCTCCTCCCCCTCAGGCGTCCCACCCGAGGCAGTGGACCCGGTGCTCACATCTTGCCCGTGTCGGCCTTCCGGCAGCCGTAGACCTCACCGAAGCCGCCTCGCCCGATGATGCGGTGCACACTGAAGTCGTTCATGGTCAGCTGCGGGGGTGGCAGCCGGGTGGGGGAGGGGTCACTGCAGGCTGCCCGGGCCCCACCCCGGGAGCAGCAGGGGGTTCCCCCAAGGCTCGACCCGGGGTCACCCTCACCTTTCCCAAGTGCTGCCCTGCCTGGAGCCATCCGCATTGGGGTTCCAGCACCAATCCCACAGCCGCCCCTAGGGGTTGAAGGTAGACTCCCCGCGCTGCCCAGGGGCCTGGGGAGGAGCAGCAGGGAGAGGGTTCTGCACACCCACCCAGCCCACTCACATGGATGTTGAGCTCTACATTCTTCCACTGGCAAAATCGTGTGAATTTATCGCTGCAAGTGAAGAAAGAACCCAAACTCAGCTGAGCCTTAGAAAGGGAGTGAAATTGATGCTGGGGGCAAGCTGGCCCCACCCACTGCTATTGCCTGGGCACCCAAGCCTCAGGGTCCTCTTCTGGGCCTGCCAGGAAGAATGCCAGCCCAGGCTGCTCCACCCCCGTCCCGGCAATGCCAGCACTGTTATCGGTCTTTGGGTTTCTGCTTGGATCAGATAAACTTAGAGGTGAGATCTTCCCATCTGACCCCGACTTCCTGCTACCACATTGACAAGGCTCATCTTGTTTCCCTCCTTGCATACATCCAGTGACATGCCACTCACTCCCGGTGAAGCCCCTACACCATGGCTGGGCAGCCGGGACACATCAAGGAATACCCCCCCAGGCTGGTTCTGGCCATGAAGGCCACAGGGGGCAGAGGGGTGGGCAGTGTGTCCTCCTGTGCCCATCCTTACCACCAGCCTGATACTTCTCATCCCCAGTGGGCCCAGCAAGGGGCTAGACAGTCCATGGGGAGACACATGGGTGGTCCTTCGCTCCCTTTCGATAGGGATGGGCTTTGAGGTGCCTAGTGCTGAGAAGGGCGGGGCAGGAAAGTAGGAGAGTGGCGACCTCTCAGGAATCCCCGCACTGGGGTATATAGAGGTCCAGGCGCCCACATGCTGGGCACTGAAGCAGGCCGGCTGCTCTCCTCCAGGACATCTGCACCCCTTCTCAGAGTGGCCTCTTCCCACCTTCTGCTCCTGCACGTGCCCCGCTCTCACCTCTCGATGAATTTCTGGAACACGTCTCCTCGAAGGTTCTGGCAAATTTCTTCAATATATGGCTAAGGGAGGGAGTGGGAGGTGGGTGACTGAGCCACAGCAGGAGCCGCCAGGCTCCAGAACCCGTGCCGCCTATGGGGGACCCCCGCTTGGCTGGGTGGGAGCAGGGACAAGCCCAGCACACACCTGAAAGAGATCCGGAGGCACCTGCTTCTTCACCAGATGGCCCTGGACGTGCTCGATGGCGCTTTTCGAGAAGGGCTGGGGAAAGAGGGAGAGGCCAGTGAGTTCTCCACGGGGCCAGCCCTCCAGTCCCCACGCCCAGGCTGGCACGCAGGCCCCGGGCACTCACATGTGAGCAGGCCAGCAGCTCCTTCATGATGTACGTGTCGAAGATCTCTCGGCTGCAGACCAGGCGCTCCTCCTCTGTCTCCAGCTTCTCGTATTTCTTGATCTAGAGGACAAGATCCCCACAAGTGAGCCCCGGCCCAGCGGGGCACAGAACTGTCTTACAGGTTCAACGAAGGCAGCCCAAGCCTCTTCCTTTCCGAACGTGCACCAGGGCCAGGCCAATCCGGCCTCACCTCCTCGTAGAACTCCACCAAGGGCTTGGCCTCCTCCAGGTGCTTCAGGCAGAAGTCTCGGAAGAGCAGGTACCCTGAAAGCAAGTGTTTTGCGTCAGGCTGAGTCATAGCCCCACAGAGGCCGTCCCATCATGGTGGGGGGTGTGGGCTTAGGGCTTCCTGGGCAGAACTGGCCAAGGAGGTGGCAGAGGTGGTCCCTGCCCCGGATGGAGGCTGGGCAAGATGGCCTTGGAGGTCGCCACCAACCAGAGTCTCAGATTCATGGTCGGGGCCTGAGTTCCCACCCCTCTTAGAATCTGCCTCTTCTGATGGTGGCTGGAAAGTGGCAGGCACCCTGGTGAGGCAGAGTGTGGGGCTGACTCTGGCATCTGAACCCTCTGCCCTCTCACTGCAATCTGGGGCCTGCATTTCCCCCAGAAGGGGGACACACCCAGTGGGCAGCTGGGCTGCGTAGGTGCAGTGAGATCTGCCTGGGCCAGGTCAGGGCTGCTGCGTGGGGGCTGGGGGTGCCCTGTCCTTGGACCTTATATCCCCCCTCCATCATCAGGCTGACTCTCACAGCTGCCACTCAAAACAGGTGGACAGGGGCGGCAGGTCCAATGGGGGAAACGGAGGCTCAGGGAGACCTGTCAGGCAGGTGGTACGTAGGCTCTTCTGCCCAGCGGCAGGTCCTGGGAAGGAAGGCCAGAGGGTGCGAGCAGAGGGCCCCAGAGAGCACAGCCTCTGGGGACGGGAGGGGATGCAACGGGCTGTGGGAAGGGTGGGCAGGAGACCTTGGAGGACGCGGGCCAGGGTCCCGGCCCCAGAGCAGCCCTGCAGGGCCAGCAGAAGGAAGGGTGGTCCCAACTCCCTGTAGCCCCACGTGGGTGCCCAGGGTCAAGCTGGTGACTTTGCACACCTCTGGGGGCCCTATCCCCTCTGCCAGAGCTCTCGGCCACGGCTTCTGGTAAGGGCGGATGGGCCTTTCAAAGGCGGACCTTGAGGAACGCGAGCCCTCGGCTTCCAGAGGGCGAGGGGCTTTTCATTGCCACCACCGCACCTGGGCTTCCAACAGTCTTGTGCAGTGGGGCTCCAGAATGCTAGCTCTCAGGTGAGGCTCAGAGAGGGGCAGCGATGTGCCCAAGGTCACACAGCCCAGGGAGAGGACCCACGCTGAAGGCTTCCTTGACACACAGACTCCCTAAGCCTGATCTCCCAGCCAGGCCACGGCCATCTCAGAGCAGAGGTCCCTTCTCCCGGAAAGGCCGCGTAAGAGCTGTGCGCGCCCGAGCCTGCGCGCCTGCTTCCCGGGTGCCCGCCTCTAAGGCCGGGCCCTGGAGGAGGCGGCCGAGGGCCGGCCGGCGCAGGTTGCTCACAAAGAGGGCAATGGGGGCGGGGGCGACCGCAGCGCGGCAGGCGCCACAGGAAGGGCCCCGCCCCTTCCTGTCAGTTCCACCAACGGCCCCAGCAGCTGTGCCTGCGCCAAGGGGAAGCTGCAACTCTCAAAAACAAAAACCCCAAAGGAGGAACTTCCCTGGCGGCCCTGGAAGACTGCTGGGCCCCCACCCCGCTTCAGGGGCCTCCCGAGGCGACAGCAGGGGCTGGGAGACGCTGGGCCCTGGCCCTGCTGCCAGCAGCGGGGCTCGCTTGCTGCCCTGTGCGTACCCCACGGTGGACGGGAGATCTCTTGGCAGAGAGGAGGGCACACAGCCTGGTCACCTGGGGTGGCGCACAAAGGCGGCCCCAAGGGCCTCCTGCCCCCACCCCCTGGCCTGGCAGCCGGACCGGGAGGTGGGGCGGATGCCCTGGGATTGGCAGAGCCCCCACCATACTCACCCAGCTTCTGGGAGAAGATCTTCTCGAAGGTCACCTCGCCCCGGTCCACTAGGTACTTCTGCATGACGCTGCGGATGCTGGAAGACGGGGGGTGGTGGTGACCCGGAGCCTCCATGGCTCCCCCCAGGCCTGTTGGCCCTGCTCCCCTGGAGGGTTGCTGCTTCCTTCCCCAGAATTGGGAGTGGAGGCCACTGCCGGTGGGTGTCAAGCTCCCTTCCAAGAAGGCAGCCACCCCGTTGGACCTGACCGTGGTCACACCAGTGGGACCCGAGGGAGCCTGTCTGACCACCAAAGCTCCATCTTCCAAAGCTAGGGTGACCAGCAGGTGGCTGCTCGGAAGTCTGGTCCCAGCCCTTCCTCGTGCTGGCTTCAGGGAGTTGGCCGAACCTCAAAAGCCAGGCCTCACCCATCAGCAGATGATGGATCACGAAAATACAGCCCATCCTCACAATGGGATACTGCTTGACCATGAAACAGAGTGAAAGGCTGGTATGCGTGTGCCCCCCAGTACAGGCCGAGCTGAGAGTGTTCCACCAAGTAACAGTCACCAAAGCCCACACATTATACGATTCCATTTTCACCAAAGTCCAGAAGGGGCAAATCTACAGCCAGAAAGCTACGGGGGAGCGTCAAAAGCTGGAGGAGAAAAGAGGAATAACTTCTAATGGGCCAGGGTTTCTTTATACGGTGATGGAAATGTTCTGGAGTCAGGCAGTGATGAGGGCTGCACCACACAGTAAATGTACTGAAATGCACTGACGTCAGCACTTCAACATGATGAATTTTCTGTCACGTGGATTATATTTCAATATTGGGGGGAAAAAAAAGTCAAGCCCCAGCTCCCTTGTCCCTGATATCTAAAGTAAGACCCTTGGCCCTGAGCTGCCTCCAGGGCAGCAGAGGAGGGGGCGCTGCCCCTGTGACCACGGAAGCCCAGGTTATCTCACCCCCAACACCGAGTGCTCTGGGAAAGTCCCGCCTGGCCAGGCTTCATGCCTCGGGGGCAGCTTGGTATCCCCTCCTCTCCTTGCCTGGGCCACCTGCTGTCCCGCCCAGCCACTGGCGGCGGTCCCACCTGGCTCTCGAGATGCTCACAGGGCCTCAGAATATGGGGGGCTGCCAGCAGGTCATGGGTGAAAAGGACACTGTGTGCCCACCGCTTCATATCCCTGCCCGTCTCGTGGAGCCCATCACGGGGCCCTGCTGCCACCACCTGCTGGAAGGCGCCATGCAGCCCTGCCCCCTGGGGAGGCCGCCCAGGGCACTGGTCCTGCATCTGCAATTCCGTGACATTAGACAACATGAGACAAACTGCGTGGGGCCCAGTCGGTTGGAGGAGACTCAGGCAGGAAAGAACGTTCTGGGCCATTGGAGAGGTCGCGTGGAGGAGGCGGAACCTCACTGGGTTCCTCAAATGCAAACAGGATGTCGACAGGTGGTGAAGCCCAGGGCAGGTGGTGGATGTGGGGACAGGCACGGGAGGCCTGGCCTGGGATGAGCCACTGGGCAGGGAGGAGGCTCGACAGACCACACTTGGGAAGCTCGGTTGGGTGGCGCGTGAGTGGACGGGCTCTGTTGGAGGCACCATGGGGGGAAGCCCAGGTATCTGAAGACGCGGGGCCAGGAAGGAGGGTTGAAACCAGGTGGGGTAGGGGCAGGCTGGGGCTGGCGGATGGACGGACAGACAGAACTGACAAGACCAGCTGGGGCTTTCGAGGCCCCATCAGAGAAGGGGCCTGAGGTCAGAAGGCCAGCGTAACCAGCAGACCTTGCCCAGCCCCTAGCCCTAACCTAGGTTCGCAGGTGGGGCAACTCCTGCCCTTCCCTTCTGAGGGGGTCAGGGTGGAGGTCCAGCCCTCACCTGGCCAGGCCCTTGCCTGCTCTTGAGCCATACAAGGCAACAGGGGTGCACAAAGACCCACTGTGAGCACAGGCCTGGAGCCGCGATCCCAGGAGCTCGGAGGCCCTGTGACCCTCCCTGAGAACTGTCTCCAACAGGAGAGCAGGGTGCCGATGACCCAGACGGCCCTCTGTGTCCCCATCCTGTATTCTGGCTGACAAGAGCCCCAGCTGAGGGCCAGGGGCCCGGTGGCCCTGAGCCACCACTTCAGAGCTGGTTCCGTCCCAGAAAATGAGGACGCCCTCCACGGCTGTGGGGACTCCAAGGCTGGGCAGTGGCCCTGAGCCAGGCTGGCACAGCCTCCCTCCTGGGGGCCACATACCTACTCACAGTCACCACCAGCCTCTGCCAAGGGCACGGCTCCCTGGCCCTGTGGGACTTGCAGGGACTCAGGAGGTGAGACTTGACCCCAAGGCCCCCCAAGCACTTAACACACATCAGGAGTTTAAAAATCTGTGACACTGAGCAAGATCCAGCCCCTGCCCCGGGCCTGCAGACTAGAGGTGGGAGCCCAGGGAGGCTGCGGGCCGCAGTGTGCGCCCGTCCCTTCAGGCCCCCAGCCTGGCGGAGGGCAGCTCAGGGCCTCCCGTTTGGATGAGGACACAGGCTGGGCGGTGTGCTGGGTGGACCACAGCAGGGGGACCCAGTCCAAGGTAATGGAGGCTCAGCAGGTACACAAGACCAAGCAGCCGGGAGGTAGGGGTGTGTGGCCTTGGGGACCCCACGGGGGCCAGATTTCTCCTGGGAGGCGGACAGGAGGGCTGGGCCCTCAACCGCTCTGCGGTTCGGCTCCTGGGTCTCTGTGTCCACATCCCGTTGCTGGGTTTCAGGACCTCTTGGTCTATGAAAGGGGATGGTAACGAGCAAGAAAGAGAGAAGTATCACAGAATGTTGATCCTCCATGGAGGGGGGACAGTCAGAGGGGTGTTCAGGGGTACGTCCAGAGACAGGTAGGTGTGGGTGACAGGCAGAGCGACACCAGCCTATCAGATGACCCTGTGGGGCAGCTGGGTATGGCCTCTGCAACAGTTATGGAGAAGCTCCTCCCCACCCCCCAGGAACCAGCAGGACTGCCCCAGGCTCAGCAAAGGTGGCACACGATAAGAATGCCCAGCTGGGAGCAGGGCCTCCACTTCCCTCTGCGGGGCCCCGTAGGCTGGACACACCAAGGCCAGGGAAATGGGCTCTCCAAGGGTCTGCCCGAGAGCCAGCGGAGCCAGCAGCTCTTCTCTGGCACCATACCGGGCACAGGCCTCCTCCTCCCTCCCAGGGGCTCTGCCCACTGCCGGCTGGGCCCCAGGCACAGCAAGCTAGACCCAGCCTCCCTCAGAAGACCGCACGGGGTAGATGGCCACAGCATTCTTCCCAGCCCGCAGCACTTCACTTTCTTCCTTAAAAAGAAAAAAATGTTTTCTAAATAAAATAAACAACCCCCCCCACCCCAACCCGAACCAAACTCGAGGTCAACCTCGGCAGTCCTTGAAGGGGAAGCCTCTAAGCGGCAACGTTAGAGTTTCCTGTCTGTTCCCACGGGGCTGGGGCCCAGGAAGCTGGCAGGTTAGGAAAGCGTGTCGTGGGGGATGCTCCTGCCAGGGTGGCAAGTACAGGCTGGCACGGGAGGCGGTGGCGGCCTCCTGGGCTGGGTCACCTTTGTCTCCTACCCCCGCGCCCTGATACTGGCGGAGTCTGAGTGGCGATGGGCCCACAGCAGCATTCCTGACCCCACCCAGGTCAATGACTCTGATATCCAGGAGCATGCGGGCCCCCAGATGGACGTCGGGCTGTCGGAGGAGCCCCGTGCCTGCATCATTCCTCCGCCCCTGCCCCCGAAGGACCCTCTGCCTCCCAGCCTCTTGGGGGAAGGGGCTTGGCCGCCCTGGTTCCCGCAGTTGCCCGGTGTCCAGGCTTGGGCTCCAAATGGCTCTTCCCTCCTCCCTCCCAGAGGCCAGGCCAAGTTACAGAGTTTAAGTGTCCAGCTTCCCCACTGTAAAATGAGGATGTCAACAAACGCTGAATCGCCAGCACTGAGCTGACCGCTGAGAAAGGCGGAGAACACACCGCGATAGAAGAATGCAGCCTGTCGCGTCGGGCCTCCTCCTGGCGGGAGCCCCCCTTCTAGAATCTGATCACACCTGCCACGTCCTCAGGGAGTGGGGCTACAACGGGACCCTTCCCCAGGGCTGCACCTGTGAGCTTCTCCCTGAGCCTGAAGGGCTGGAACTCCACTCTGCTCACAGACCAGCCCGGGGAGCCCCGCGGCAGAGCCCAATACCTGCCCTGCCAGGAGCAAGGGCCCCCGGGTAGGAGCTGCCTGGCGGCTGGGGAGACAGCGCTTCCGGCCCTCCACCCCTGGGGTGATGGGGCAGCAGGGTGATGGCTGAGGGGGAGAGCTTCCGGCACTTTCTGACACCACGTGGTTCAAGGGGAGAGCTAAGTCCCTCGCTCTGTGGCACGGTGGCCTCTCAGATGACGCCCACTCAGGGTCACAGACCGCAGCCTGTGTGGATGGGGAGGGATCTCAGGGTCGAGAGCAAACATGCTCATCTTGATGGTGAGGAAATCGAGGACAGAAGCAGCTGAGAAGCAGCACACCCTGAGTCTCAACCAAGCCAGTGGCAAGAAAATGTCCAGTCCCCGCCTGAGAAAGGGGCCCCACCAGGCAGGGGCCTCCCCTAGCCTCTTTGGGAGAGCTGGGCGCAGGGTCCCAGGGGACGCTGGACTTGTACCCTGGCTGAGGGCGCCGATCAGGCTGGGGCAGCCCCAGCTGGCACGTGGCAGGGCCAGGGGCCACGGTCCCTGTGCTCCTAGGTGACAGCATGCGAGAGCCACAGTACGAGCTGGCCTGGGAGCTCTGCACTCGGGGGCAGCCACCCCGGGAAGCGAAACGCTCTGGGAGAGACGGCGGGCAAGCCAGCAGCCCAGAGGCTGTCGCCACGGCCGGGGCACTCCTCTGGGGCATTTCCAGGAAACCAGGCACCACGGTGCCAAGTGGTATGAGGAAGTCCTCGGGGGCTTCTAATGAATATTGCTCAATGACTCTCCTCGGGGCTGACAGCATCCTCAGAGCTCCAGGAAGGACCACATACCAAATGGGAAAGAGCAGCCAAATTGGCCAGCTCTGGAGCAAGTCCGGGGCCAGGGAAGAGATGACACCACGGGGCACCGCACCCACAAGCCCACGAAGAGACGGCCACGAAGAGATGGCTCGCAGGAAAAGACACTCCAGTGGCCCTGCCGCACCCCACCACTCACTGCTCTCAGCTCGTGAGAACGAACCCAGAATACCTTCCAGGGCTCCCTGCCCCGCACTCCCAGGAAGACAGCTATCTGGAACCCCAAACCCAGAATGGCCTCCCTGCTTGGAGAACAGAGCAGCAGACACGTCAGCATCAGAAAACCCACTTCGGAAACCCTGCTGTTCAGCCAGTCGAGACACTACCCTGCCTGTTAGCAGCGACGCCGAGGGCAGGTTACTGTCTTAGAAAAGTCTGCAGCCAAATGCCTCATTTTTTTAGTATCTCCTGTTTGAAACAGATGAGGGATGACTTGAGTATAACTGTTTTCTGTGATCAGCAGAGGACATTGGTCCCTCGGGGCCACGGGGAAAAAAGAAGGGCAGGTGTGGGACTTCCCAATGGCCCAGCAGTTGAGATTCTGTGCTCTCAACGCCGGGGGGCCCGGGTTCAATCCCTGGTCAGGGAACTAGATCTCACATGCAGCAACAAAAACTCCTCGTGTGCCAACTAAGACCCAGTGTAGCCAAATAATAATAATAATAATAATAATAATAATAAATAAGGGCAGGTGTGATGGAGGCTGTGTGTTCTTCAAAGGCTCTCAGGTCTTCTTGGCTTCTGCTGTCTGTTCCGAGGCAGGAACATAATATCCTGGAGGTTCCAGCTGTGTGCACACAGCCCAGCCCCTCTGCACAGCTTCCCCAGGTGCCCGTGGCGGGCAGGAAACGCCGCCCCAGACTGTGCCTACACCTGACGTCACTGGGAGTTTACTACTAAGGACTGATCATGCATTAATAGGGCACGTTATTCCTGGCTTGACAGAGCCCAGATTCCCCGGCACAGATTCCAACCTGTCAAGCTCACGCTGCCTTTGAAACCATTTACTGAGAGATGGCAGGCGGGCGAGCAACTTAATGGCAAAAATGTGAAACCCTATGATCTGGAAAGGAGAACAGATGGGGAAAGAGGTCCTGGAGACCCACTCTTGGAGAGAGCAGGGGTTGGGGTGGGGGGAGCTTCGAAGACCCAGAGGGGATGAGTGCCCTAAAAGATAATCTTGTTTTCGGAGGCGGGGGACAGCAGGAGGCGGAGGGTTAGGGTGGGAAAATGCTGCTACTGGAGTGGAACGTTCTGGGTAAGGGATAAAGGCTGCAAGCAGCAGGGTTTCTGCTGGTGATGGAGAAGCGGAGGAAGCAAGAAAACCACTGCCTGCGCTTCTTCCCTCCGCAGACCAAGGGCAGGAAGTCCTGGGAGCAAAGAGTTAACAGGAACGAAGAAGCGGTGGAGGAAGAGCGGCGGGTCTGGGAGACAGGGAAGCCAGAGAAGGGCAGGAAGAAGGAAATTCATGGCGGGGAGGGTGGGGGGAAGGGACCAGGAAAGAAAGAGGCGCGAGGAGAGGCTGCAAGAGGCACCCGGCTCTGACATCTGCCACTGGGGCTGCTGCAGTCACCAGGGAGAGCTGAGCATCTCCCGGGACCACCCAGGCCGGTCTCCTCCGCCAGGAGCCCAGAGATTAATTACACGAGGCCTCCGTGGTCATATTAAGCAAATGACGATCATTACGGGACCGTGGCCGCTGCTGGGAAAGACAGACAGCAGCTTCTCGGGAGAGCGGCACTGACTACAGACCCCGAGAGCCGAAGGAGCACGGGGGTGTGTGTGTCGGGGGGTCCATTGGTCAAGGGCAGCCCCCTCGTTGGACCGAGGTGGAAACTGCAGCAGGCTCGGCCAGGATAAGGGGTATCCCTAGGGCCCAGGTGAGCTGGCACTGCAGCGGGATTGGAAGCCGGGTCTCCGGACTCCTGCCACACAGCTGCCTCCCTCTGCCAGAAGGGCAAGAAATGAGTCTGTCTCCTTTGGATTCTATAGGGTGACAGAAGGGGAGGCCCCTGTGCCAACTCGAAGTGGCCCTGTGCCCAACAGCTCCTGTTCCCCAGCCCCGAGAAGTCAGAGCTGTGAGCCAGCCCAGCTCCCAGCCAAGCCACAACCCAGGCACCAGCCACAGGGAGGCTGCCAAGATGGACCACCCCAAGGTGGAAACGGCTCCAAATGGCATCTTGTCCTAGGCAAACCATGACCTTCCTCTCTGACCCCGACGTCGTGGTTGAGGGGAAGATGTGACCCCAGGCGGGGAGGGGGCTGGGCCCTGTGAACCAAGACAGCTGATGGAGCAGAGTCTGCCCTGTGGCTTCCAGGCTACCCTCCCTGGGCATGGGGGGCCAGCTGGCACACATTCCTCAAGAGAAGGACCAGGGTAAGTCCAGAGGTCTGGAAAGGCGTGTGGAAGACAGGAAGCACAGCGGGGAAAGAGCACCTGGGAGCCCAGAGACCCCAAATTCAAGCACCACCTCGCCTCTGCGACCAAGTCTCTTCCCCTCTCCCAGCCTCAGGTGGTTCGACTTATTGTGGGGAAATACCCCCTTCCGTGCCCGTTTCCTATGGTTGTGAAAAGGATAAAACGGGGTACAAAGCACTTTGCAAACTGGCAACTGTAAGATACTCTCGTAACAGGGCAAGAGGTGTCAGACCCAGGGGCTGTGCAGAGCACAAGGCAAAGCGCAGTGCACCCTCCAAGGTGGAAGGTGAGGATTCCGAGCCCCTGCCCAGCCTCAGCCACAGCGAGGGCCCCGAGCGCATCTCTCAGGTGCTGCCCATCCGCCCAAGGTCGCACCGCCAGATGGCGAGCCTACCTGAGGACCCCTGACCCCTGGCTCTTGGCCTCCTGCTGCTCCCCTCAACCTCACAGCCCCCCTGCTTTCAGACACCACGCGGTCCTGCTATTTCTTGAGCAACTACCAATGTAAGACATGGCCTTGCCAACCTCGCGGGCTGGTTTTTTGGATCGGCTGAGATGACAGATGTCAGAAATAAATAAATTATCATGATTTCCACCACTACTCCTTTCAACACGGTCGATATCAAGGGTGTAATGGGGACAGAAAAAGAGGAACATCTTGTTTCTCAGGGTTCTAACACCTGCAGAGCCAAGCCGAGGCGGGGCCCCACCGCCAGCAATGCATTCTGGGGCGAGATTACCCAAACGCAGAGAGTTCCAGAAGGAGCCCCGCCTCACGCTTTGCTGAAGTCCAAACTGCTGGAGGGTCTCGAGGCCGTGGCCACCAAGGAGAGCCACTATGCACCCCAGAGGCCAACTCCATTTCCTCCCTCATGGCTTTGTCATTTCTGAACTCATTTTTGTTCTAACTGTCGCTGCTCCCCGGACAGCCCTCCGGCTGGCAGTCAGTCTGGTTCCTGTTTTGAGAAATCTGATTGCAAATGTCTTAGAAAAAAAGGGCCCTAACGGCCTTTGCAAAACGCAGACCAATTTTCCTCTCCCAGGCCTGGTGTTCAGTCAATCCGAAACCCAGTGATCGGGCAGGAGAAAGGCACTGGAGACATCGGCATGGTACCCACCCCCCCCGAAGCCCGTTTGGGCCCCGCTTCACTCAGGATGCCAGAGTCACAGCCGTTATTTCACACCGTCCACATTTCACAGATGAGAAAACTGAGGCCCAGAAATGGGAAGGGACTTGCCCAAAGTCACATGATAAGACCAGGACGGCTAGGATGGGCCCAGGGTCCTGGTCGGCAGGGCATATGGCTCTTCAGGCAGAATGGCCAAGCCCGGGCTCAGGCTACAGTGATGCACCCAACGGGGAGCCACAGCCAAAGCCCTGATTCTGGCGGCCCAGCATCACCCTGGCTTACCTGTGACACTGGGCAGGCCACTCACTTCTGGGCCTTCAGCTTCCCTATCTGTCCCATGGAGACAAAACCACACCTGACCAATCGGCCCCCTGGGTTGTTGCGAGGCTCAAGGGATGGGAAAATACTCTCAAAGCCATAACATGCTGGACAGCCTCAACTACTGTCCCTACGCTGTCCACTCCTGCGCCTAAACCCTGAGCAGGTGAAACTTGGGTATCAGGTCAGTTATCTCACAGAGGAGGCAGCTGTGATCCAGCTGCTGCAGGCATGCTGGGACATCCCCTGGCAAGCAGCACCCCTGGGGTACCACAGGCAGGACTCTTGCCGGAGGAGGAATTCCAGGGGAGAGGGATAGAGCCATGGGATGCACACGGGACGCTGCTCCCCACCGCTCCCCCAGCCCCGAGTACTCCCAATTCCCACCCCAAGCCCGCGGGGAGACCGGGGAAGATCCCCGGAAGACTGGTCTGCCCCGAACCTCACAGAAGGGTCCACCCGAGAGGCCCAGGGTGGGGGCCGGTGGAACCCCAAAGTGGGTGGTGCTGGGAGACGGGGCAGCGACAGGATGGACGACACAGTCGGGCCCCGGGAGATGGGCAGGCAGAGGCGGGGGACTCCGCGGTGGGAAGGGGGTACCCTGGGCTATCCGGAGGGGGATGAAGGGGGTGCACGGCGCCCCCGGGGGAGAAGGCAGGGGCGAGAGGGCTAACGGAGAAGGGGGCCAGGCGGAGTGTGTGAAGCGAAAGGGAGGCAGGCAGAGCCGGCCCGGGGGCACCGGGCGGGTCGGGGAGCCCGCACCGCCGGAAAGCCCCCGCGCTGGGCGCCCCGGGTGTTCAGGTGCACAGGGCAGGGGGCGCCGGGGTCCGGCCAGGGTTGCCGGACGCCGGCGCAGAGCGGGGCTAAGGGGACCGCGGGGCTGCGGCGCCCGCCTCACCTGGGCTCGGGCAGCAGGATCTTCTTGCTGGCGCGCGCCGCCGGCGTGGCCTTGCTCTTCTCCATGGCCATCAGGTA
>SJYV01035627.1:1732-15415 GCA_006410875.1 Neotragus pygmaeus
AAATAAATAAAAGGAAAAACCAAAAGAAAATAAAAAAAAAAAAAAAAAAAAAAAAAAAAAAAAAAAAACTAAAAGAAGTAAACCAAAAAAAAAAAAGAAGAAGAAGAACAAAGTTGAAATTTTCACAGTTCCTGATTTCAAAACTTATTACAAACTATAGTAATCAAACCAGTATGGTACTAGAGTAAAGATCAACATATAGATCATTTTGGAATAGAATAAGAACCCAGAAACAAATTCTTCTTTATAAGGTCAAATAATTTTTGATAGGAGTGCCAAGATCATTCAATGGAGAAATGAAAGTCTTTTCAACAAATAGTGTTAAGAAAACTGAATATTCTCATGCAAAATAATAAAATTGGACACTTACCTTACATCATATATGGAAATTAACTCCAAATGGATCAAAGACCTAAATGTAAGATTAAATGTAAGAGCTCAAACTATAAAACTTTTTGAAGAAAGCATAGGAGAAAAACTACATGTCATTGGACATTGAAATGGTTTCTGTTTTTTTGATATGATACCCAAAACATAGGCAACAAAAATTAAAATAGATAAATTAAATTACATCAAAGTTAAAAAAAAACAGCAAAAACAAAAAACTGTGCCTCAAAGGACATAATCAGTGGAGTTAAAAGGTAATCTACAGAATGAAAAACAAGTTTGTATATCATTTTTTCTGATAAGAAGTTAATATCTAGAAATACTGAAAGAATTACAACTCAACAATAAAACAATTCAATTAAAAAATGAGTAAAGGTTTTGATAAAATATTTCTGCAAAGAAGATACACAAATGTCCTACAAGTGCATAAAAGGATGTTCAAAATTAGGAAAATGCGAATCAAAACCACCAGGAGATACCACCTCAAATCCATTAGGATGTCTACTGGTAAAAACCAAATCTAACAAGTATTATCAAGGATGTACAGAAAAGGAAAGCCTTGTGCACTGTTGGTGGGAAGGCAAAATGGTGCAGTTGCTATGAAAAATATATGGAGTTCCTTCAAAAAAGTAAAAATAACATTACATATGATCCAGCAGTTTCACCTCTAGTTTAACACTTATTATGGACTAAGTTGTGTTTCTCCAAATTCATATGTTGAATTCCAAATCTCTAGTACTTTAGACTGTGATTGTATTGAAATATAGGGTCTTTAAAATGGTGATTAAATTAAAATGAATTTGGTCCCAATCTAGTATGACTGATGCTTTTGAAAGAAGAGGAAATTAGGACACAGATGTGTGCAAAGGAAAGACTATGTGAAATTACAGGGAGATGGCCATCTACAAGCCAAGAACAGCCTCAGAAGAAAGCAAATGGTGTGAATTTTTGTGTCCTTCCAATATTCATGTTAGAATTCTAAGGCCTAGTGTACTAGAAGGTAGGGTCTTTGTGGGATAAATAGGTTGAGGGTAGAATCCTCATAAATGGGATTAGTGACCTTATAAAAGAGACCTCACAAAGATCCCAGCTTCTTTCAACATGTGAAAACACTGAAAAGTCTGCATCCTGGAAGAGGGTCTTCATGTAACCACACTGGCACCTTGACCTCAGACTTCCCACCTCCAGAATTATGAAAAATATATTTCTGTTGCTTATAGGCTCCCTGGTCTATAGTTTGTTTTTTTTTAATAGTAGCCTGAAGGGACTAATACACCAACCCTATAGCAATATTCACAACAGCTAAAAGGTGGAAACAACCTGTGTGTCCCTATCAGATAAATGAATAAATAAAACTGGAATATTATTTAGCCTTAAAAAACTCAGGTTATAGCTAAGAGATTCATCCATTCACATGGATGAACCCTATGGGGACTATGGTAAGTGAAGTAAGACTGTCACAGAAAAATAAATACTGTATGATTCCACTTACATGAGGTACATAAAATGATCAAATTTATAAAGATTGAAAGGAGACCCAGGTGGTTGACAGGGGCTAGATCAAGGCAGGAATGGTGAGTTGCTAAACAGGGATGAGGATTTCAGTTTTGCATGTTGAGAAAAATTTTGGAGGTTGGTTGCATAGCAATGTGAATATACTAAACACTATGGAACTATATACTTAAAAATGGTTAAGATGGTAAATTTTATGTTATATGTGTTTTACCACAATTTAAACAAAAATGGTTTTATGCAAAGTGAAGATCCTATTTAGCTGTTAGTGGTTGTTTTTGTCTTGAACATCAATATGAGTATTTTTTTAACTGTAGTGAGTATTAGATATATAGAAATTGGAGTTGCCAGATAAAGCACAAGATACCCAGTTAAACTTGAATTCAAATAAAAAAGAATGCTCATTATTATAAGTGTCTCAAATATTGCACAGCACATTCTTACATTTAAAATAATATTCATTGTTTCTTTGAAGTTTAAATTTAATTCAGCGCTATGCATTTTTATTTGCCAAATTTAATAAAAATAAGATATTTGCCATAGAAGAGTGCATGCTGTTCTGTATAAAAGATATGTATTACCTTATATTTGAGTATATGAAATTGTAAAGTCAGGGACTATCTGACATGTGAAATTATAAGGACTAGTGACATTTTGAGAGCTATAGGTGGCCCTTGTAAAGGCGTTTCTTCTATAATTAGCAATTCTGACCTCAAGTTTTTACTCTGATTCCTCACTCTCCTGTGGCACCTGAAGTATTTCTACATTTAAACCTATTTGACCTCTTTTTTAAATGCAACATTTTTTGTTAAGGATAATATCTTAAAAGTATTTGCTGAGGTATACAGAACTGGTTTACACACATGCACACACATTTATTTCTGTTATCAAATAAATCTATTAAAAGTTGACTCAAATGAATTCAACTTTGGAGAATTCTACAATGATTGATTGATTATCATCATCATAACTCAGACATAAGCAAATAGTCATATATGAATAAGCAACAGCAGAAAGCACGTGCATTTATAATCAGAAACCCTGTGTTTGAATCCTGGTTTTGTTCATTTTTGATTTGGTGATCTTGGACAAGTTATAAAGCCTCTATTGTAACATTGATGCAATAATAATACCTATTTCTCAGGATATTGCATTACTGAAAATTGAAAATGAGTGTAAAATTATGTATCAACCTATATTTTCATATGGAACATGTAGAAAGCTATTAGGACTTGAGGAATTTGAGAGGAGTAAGTGAGAATGAGCTTGATGAGAGTATGAAGCAAGTGGGAACAGGAGATTAAGTCCTCAGGAAGTAAAAAAGAGAAACAGGCACTGAAAGCTACAAATGCACTAAAGTGGCAATAAAGACAAATCTTGAGCCGCCTAAGTATGTTTTGCTCTTTCTCACTTTAGACAAGTAAACAGAGATACAGAATCAACTGCTTAAAGTGAAAGAGTTCAGTGGATGAGAGATTTGGGGTTATATCCCACTTCTAATTTTATGGATTAATATACTGAATATACTCTGTGACAAAAGGGAGAAAAAGGAAATAGTATACACTGAACAACTAATAGAAACCAGATACTTTATTAAACTTTTAACACAGAGACATTTACTCAGTGCTTCTTATCTTTTCACAAATGAGAAAATTTATACGTAATGCAGTTAAGGAGCCTAAGATCACACAGCTCAATAAGTAGCACAACAAAGATTGAAACTCAGACTATCTAAATTCAAAGTTTTAACATACGATACATATCAGTTCAGTTCACTTCCATCACTCAGTGGAGTCCGACTCTGCAACCCCATGGACTGCACCACGCCAGGCTTCCCTGTCTATCACCAACACCTGGAGATTGTCAAATTCATGTCCATCAAGTCGGTAATGCCATCCAACCATCTTATCCTCTGTCATCTCCTTCTCCTCCTGCCTTCAATCTTTCCCAGCATCAGAATCTTTTCCAATAAATCAGTTCTTCTCATTAGGTGGCCAAAGTATTGGAGTTTCAGTTTTAGCATTAGTTCTTCTAATGAATATACAGGACTGATTGCATTTAGGACGGACTGGTTGGATCTCCTTGCTGTCCAAGGGACTCTAAAGAGTCTTCTCCAATACCACAGCATCAATTCTTCGACACTCAGCTTTCTTTATAGTCCAACATTCACATCCATACGTGACTACTGGAAAACCCATAGTTTTGACTAGATAGACATTTGTACCAAAGTAATGTCTTTGCTTTTTAATATGCTGTCTAGGTTGACATAGCTTTTCTTCCAAGAAGCAAGCATCTTTTAATTTCGTGGCAGCAGTCACCATCTGCAGTGATTTTGGAGCCCCCACGTCTAAAGTCTGTCATTGTTTTCTTTGTTTCCCCATCTATTTGCCACGAAGCAATTGGATTGGATGCCATGATCTTAGTTTTCTGAATGTTGAGTTTTAAGCCAAATTTTTCACTCTCCTCTTTAACTTTCATCCAGAGGCTCTGTAGATCCTCTTTGCTTTCTGCCATAAGGTGGATGTCAACTGCATATCTCAGGTTATTGCTGTTTCTCCCGGCAATCTAGATTCCAGCTTGTGATTCATACAGTCCAGCATTTCTCATGATGTACTCTGCATGTAAATTAAATAAGCAGGGTGACAATATACAGCCTTGTACTCCTTTCCTGATTCGGAACCAGTCTGTTGTTCCACATCCAGTTATCACTGTTGCTCCTTGACCTGCATACAGATTTCTTAGGAGGCAGGTCATGTGGTCTGATATTCCCTTTTCTTGAAGAATTTTCCACAGTTTGTTGTGATGTACAAAATCAAAGGCTTTGGTGCAGTCAATAAAGAAGTAGATGCTTTTCTAGAACTCTTTTGCTTTTTCAAATATNCATCTAAACTTCTCATTCTTTTATTCCCAATTTATTTAGACCTTTCTAGTTTAGATAAGACTACAGGTGAACTTCAAGGAGATTAAACCAGTCAATCCTAAAGGAAACCCACCCTGAATACTCATTGGATGGAATGAGGCTGAAGCTGAGCTCCAGTGCTTTGGCCCCCTGATGTGATGAGCCAACTCACTGGAAAAGACTCTGATACTGGGAAAGATTGAGGGCAGAAGGAGAAGCGGACAACAGACGATTAGATGGCTGGACAGCATAACTGACTCCATGTACATGAATTTGAGTAAACTCCAGGAGACAGTGAGGGTCAGGGAAGTCTCATGTGCTGCAGTCCACTGGGTCACAAAGAATTGGACATGACTTAGCAATCAAACAACAACAGTGGGTGAAATGGTAAACAATAATTTCACAGAGATTCATAAATACTAATATTAAAGACTTCCAATAGTTTCAGCAACTTTCTGGGCTACACACTGATCAATCTCTCCCAAGGTCACCGTATGAATCCAGCACTTAAACCTCTAGAAACATGCTTTTCCCAATTTCACTCTCTCCCCTTTGAGATACTTTAAGTATACATGATAGGGGGTCTTCAGAGAAAGAGAATCAGGCATGGGTTTCTTGACAAAAGAGAAGCCATTCTGGGCCTAAGTCAATGTGTGATCTGAGCCTGTCCATAATCTTTGTGCTTGAATGGGTCTCAGTAATTAAGGATCTTTAGAGAAATGAGGGAAGGCAAGAACAAAAGACAAGAAACAGTAAATCAGTGATAAAAGTCCTAGTTTTCCTCAAGGGATATGCATAACAATATGATGTATATCTTTGAGTTCTGCAAGAACAAAGGCCTTGAATAAAGGTGGAGGATGGATTTCTGACTTCAGTCTACAAATTCTGGACTCTGTTGATCCTTGCCCCAATTCTATAATGAATTTTTCTGTGCCCAAGACCCTTCATGAATATGCATGCACTGCCCAAGTCTTTATATGAGTATGCATGTATACCTAGCTTAAAAATTCCACAATATTGCTGTTCAAGGACACTAGTTTGGGAAAGAGCCCTGATGTTCTCCTTACTTGCTGCAAGAAATAAATCCTTCTTTTTCCAACTCTTTGGCTTGATTGTGTCTTTTGGCTTGACATCTACCAAGAGGTTAAACCCAGTTTTCAGGTAATATTTTGCATAGACAAACTTACTTAAAAGAGTAAGTTATACCTGACATAATTATATATCATTATAGTATAATACAATACATGAAACATGATACATTGTACATATTCATGTTATAATTTGACAGGTCCATTTAAATGGTTATTCTTTTTCTATTTTTCTTTTTATATTCAGTTAAAATTAGAAGTTCTAAAATCATAGAGCAAAGTAAGTAACACATTTTTAGAATTTAAACTGTTACATGGTAAAAGTATCTTTTTCATGAAAAGAAATACTTTTTGTCATATAGCTATCATCATGGCAGATTAAAAATTGCTTGGCAAGATATAATGAAGAAAACATCTTTACCATGCAGAAACTAAATGATCTTAGTAAAAATAAATTAGTCTCCCTGAGCCTTAGTTTTCTCATTTGTAAATTTGGGTTAGAGAAGAAAACAGTAGAGAATTGTAGTCAGGTGAGGCTATTGGTTTTAGTGACTGAGATGGGAAAACAATACCTGACCCATTCTACTCTTTCTTCAGTTGTCTGGTATAAAGTAAAATTCATATTTTTTGGCAAGACAAGAAAAATTTACACATAAAAAATTCTCTGCCCTTAGGTGACCTCTCTCTCCACCTGTGCATTGTGGATCTGTGTTATGCATCACCCAAACCTCCCCCATCAGCAGCAATATCTGCTCAATCATAAACAGCATCTTTCTAGCATTGACAAGACAACTTCTTAAAAGATAGTATTCCTTCTTGATATTGTAAAGGGTCACATGACCTACCACTTAGATCTGGATTATGCAAACTGTCAATAATATGTCCTTTGATGTACAGTCCTCTGTCTCAGAAAACTTATATATATGTGTCTTGGCTTCTAAGTGGCAAAACAGTTCTCAGAACTTTCCTAGATACTCCTTCCGGGTGGTGGTGGTGGGTTAGTTGCTAAGTACTCTTGTGATTGCATGGACTGTAGCCCTCCAGGATCCTCTATCCATGGGATTTCTCAGGCAAGAGTACTGGATCAGGTTAATATCTCCTTCTCCAGGGGATCTTCCTGACCCAGGGACCAAACCTGGGTTTTCCTCCTCCTCAAATTTGGCTCAAATAAAACTTGCCATTTCTTTCTAAGATCAACTGATTAATTTTTTGTTGATACTAGTTTGTTGATACTAGTTGATACTATTCTCTCCATCAATTATTCCCCAAGGCTAGAAAACAATTCAAGTTAGTTTCTAGGTCTCTAGGCAAGTTATCTTTCTTCCAATATAACTCAAGCTAGGCATATTTACCTCTCTCTGACAGGCTCTGCTCCACCTGATAAAAAATTATCATCAGCCTTTCCTTGCTATGTAGACAGGTGTATGAAAACAGAGAACATAAAGAGATAGCTTGACTTTAAAAATATAATCTTCCTTAGATTTTTAATATGCACATTCTCACCCAATGTTCTTGTTTGTTATTTGGGAGATTCCAAAACCCTGCAACTCTATATATTTATAATAACTTGCTATCCATTTTCATTCGAATGAGACATCTTTACTACTCAATGTAATGTTTACTTTTGGAAGCCCACCAAAAGTGGTAAACCAGAGTTAGCATACATTATGTTGTTCCTTTCCCTGAGAATCAGTCTTCTGCATTGTGGTTGAAGGAATGAATATCCTTATATTGCCATATTTTACTCAGAAATCATATATGATAAAATATCCTTTGTTATTCTTCAATATTCAGCCTGAAATGATAAATTATAAAAACGTGCTTTCAGGATTTTTTAAAATTATGGCTAGTATGAATTACTTTTACATTTTCTTTAGCAAATTTTGATAGGAAAGACTTTAATGTGTCTTCATCACTTATCTACTATAATAGATAGGAAAATGTACCCAAGTAGGTTAAAAATTAAGAGAATATTTAATCATGTGACAAACTTGGATTATGTAGGCAATATTGGAAATTCTGAGAAAAAAAATCTCAAAATAGTTTCCCCTTTTGGTGGAAGAAGGGGAAAACATTTGTTTCTTGGCTGTGCCGGGTCTCCGTTGCTGTGCGGCTTTTCTCTGGTTGGGAGAGTGGGGGCTATGGTCTCTAGTTATGGGGCTTGTGCTTCTCACTGCAGGGACTTCTGTTGCAGAGCGTGGGCTCTAGGCAGACGGGCTTCAGGAGTTGGGGCTCCCAGGCTCTAGAGCACAGGCTCCAGCGGTGCAGAATTTTTAAGTTGTGAATTAATGAGATTGTGTTTTTATCATTCCACTTCTTATTGCCTTATTTTAAATTACCATAAATCGTGTCTAATTTTCTCTAGTCAAAAGTGGATGAAATGACAAAAGTTTTTTTAGTCATTTGTAAAGCACTAAAAGAGTCAACTTAAAACCACATTCAGTCAGCAAAGGCAGAAACTCTGATTTATTTTTTGATTGCTATTTATATTTTTATAGTAATTATAAAATAGAACGTATGTCTAGTTCAAGTGGCTTATTTAGTTTCAAGTATTTTAAAGAGGCTCTGAATTTGTGCAGGCATGTAGAACTACAGCTCAGAATTGTGATGGGATAATCTTTTACTATGCCAAATATTTCGATTGGAATGAGTAGTTGAGGTTACATTAGTGACTGGGCAACAACAAAAGTATATTTATATTCTATCACAAATGAAGATTTATTTAAAATTCTTTTATTCCTTGATCTAAAATGAAACTCCCTTGGTATCCACTAATTTGTTCTCTGTATCCATGAGTATGTTTTGTTTTATTTGTTTTTTAAGATTCCAAATATGATTGAAATCACACAGTATTTTTCTTTCTTTACTTATTCCACTTGGCATAATACTTTCATGGTCCACCCACATTGTTACAGATGGCATGTCTCCATCTTTTATACAGTCGAGTAGTATTCCTTTATATATATTAATATTTATATTACATTATATACATATATTCCATTATATATGTATCAAAATGTTATCCATTGATCCTAAATACTTAGCTTATTTATTTATCTTGGTTATTATGAATAAAGCTGCATTGAACATAGAGGGGCATATATCTCTTTGAATTAGTATTTTCATGTTTTTCAGATAAATATCCAGAAGTGAAATATTTGGGGCATATGGTAGTTCTATTCTTAATTTTTTGAGGCTCTCTATACTGTTTTTATTAATGGCTGCACTATTACAGTCTTAATAACAATGTATAAAGATTCCATTTTCTCCACAAGCTCTCCAACATTTACTATATATATATATTTTTTCTTCTCAATAACAGTTATTCCACCAGGTGTGATGTGAGATCTCATTGTGATTCTGATTTGCATTTTCCTAATAATTAGTGCTGTCAACAGCTTTTCAAGTACCTGTTGACCATCTGTGTGTCCTTTTTGGAAAAATGTCTGTTCAGACTCTTTGTACATTTTAAAATCCAGTTGTTTGTTTTATCTTGTGAGTTGTATGAGTTTTTTATATATTTTGAATAGTTACCCCTATGAAGCATATGATCTGAAAATTTCCTCCCTTACTCAGTAGATTATCTTTTCATTTTGTTAATGTTTTCTTCTCTGTGCAGAAACTTTTGATGTGGTCCCATTTATTTTTGCTTTTGTTTCTCTTTTCTTTGGAGTCAGAGCCACAGAAGTGTCATTAGGTCCAAGGTCAATTAATTTACTATATTTTTCTCTAAGAATTTTGTACTATCAGGTCTCACATTGAAGTTTCTAATCCATCTGGAGTCATGTATGGTATAAGACGGGCTCCCCAGGTAGTTCAGCTGGTAAAGAAATTACCTATACTGCAGGAGTCCCCAGTTTGATCCCTGGGTCGGCAAGTTCCCCTGAAGAATGGATAGACTACCCACTGCAGTATTTTTGGGCTTTCCTGATGGCTCAGTGTAGGAGGCCTGGATTCAAAACCTGGGTTTGGATGATTCCCTGGAGGATGGCATGGCAACCAACTCCAGTATACTTGCATGGATAATCCCCAGGGACAGAGGAGCCTGGTGGGGTACTGCCCATGGGGGTCACAAAAAGTCGGACATAACTGGGTGACTAAGCACGGGACAGCACAGCACAGCAAGTATTATTCTGCAGAAATTGTCTCAAAAATCCCTTAAGCTGTCTTCTTTTTAAATTCTTTTTTCATTTTTCTGTTCTCTCTGGGCGAGTTCCATTGTTTTGTCTTCCATATCACTGATTCATTCTTCTACCTCATACAGTCTGATGTTGAACCCATCCAGTATTTTTTTTTTTTACTTTTTCAGGTCAGTTATAACTTCTGTTTGGTACTTTCTGATATGTTCTCTCTATTGAAAATCTCACTGAGTTCATGCATTCTTCTCCTAAGTTTGGTGAGCATCTTTATGACCCGACTTTATGTCAGGCAAATTGCTTATCTCCATTTTGTTTAGCTCTTTTTCTGAAATTTTATCTTGTTTTTTTTTCAACTGCAACATATTCCTTTGTTTCCTCATTTTGCCTAATTCTTTGCATTTGTTTTTGTGCATTAAATGTATAACCTGTCTCTCCCAGTCTTGAGGAAGTTACCTTATTGAGGGGACAAACTGTGGGGCTTAGAAACACTATCCTGCCTGGCTACCAGAGTCAGGCACTCCAGGAGATGTCCCCAATGTGTGCTGTTTTTCCCTCCTGTTGTGTTAGGGCTGCAACTGTTGTGGGACACTTACTGGGAGTGTTGGGCCCTGGGCTGGTTGAAGGATCCAACAGGGGTTGTCATGGGGCACTGCTGGGCAGGGTTATCACTGGACCAGCTAAACCATAGTTGTAGAGTCTCTCAGCAGAGTATGCCCACTGGTGTCAATGGTGGAGAATTCCAAAATGGTCCTCTCCTATGCCAGTATTTGGATCAGATAGTAAATAATCTGCCTACAATGTTGGAGACCTAGGTTCAATCCCCGGGTCAGGAAGATACCCTGGAGAAGGAAATGACAACCCACTATTAGTAATAAGGTAGCCTGAGATTGCATAAGTAACACCTGCAAGTAACTTAGTCCCCAAAGAGTGTCTCAGTTGTTTTCTGAATCTCTGGCAGATGCTTCAAGATTAGTTAAGTATGCTCCTTTCACCTAAGGCCCATGCATTTTTCAATCACATTCTTCACTGCTGGTTTTTGGGTTGTGTGTGCCTGCTCATGAGCCCTTTAAGAGTGGGGTTTTTCTTCCCTGCAGTTCTGTAGTTTTCCTAAGTTTATTCCTCATTGATTTTTCAAAGTTAGGTGTTTGGGGAACTCAAGTGCCTGATGTAGAGTTCAATTTCCTTGCTCACTCAGAGAAAAGATCCATAACTTTGTGATCTCTCCTGATTGTGAATTGCCAGGCCGGGGTGTGGGTTCTTCCTTGTCAAGCTGTTTTTTTTTTTTTTTTTTTTTTAATTTAGAAAAAGTTCAAGTATCTTTTATCCTTTGTTTTGGAGGTTCTGTTTATTCAATTTTCAGGTCTCTTTTGGGGGAAATTATTCCCAGGTGGCGCTAGTGGCAAAGAACCTGCCTGCCAATGCAGGAGATGAAAGAGATGTGGGTTCCATTGCCAGGTCAGAAAGATCCCCTGTAGGAGGATATGGCAACCCACTCCAGTATTCTTGACTGGAGAATTCCATGGGCAGAGGATCCTGGCATGCTACAGCCCATAGGGTCGCAAAGAGTCAGACACAACTGAAGCGACTTAGTACACACTGCACATATTCCATTTGCAGTTGTAGACCTGTTCTGTCTGTGGAAGGAGCTGAATTCAGAAACTTCCTATACCACCATCTTAGAGCCTTCTTCCTCTTATCTCAAATACTTGATTGCTAGAGTTGCACCTAAAACTTAAAGCCTATGTCAAATCTCCTCCCTCACCCCGCCGCCAAATACCTTTTTGTTTTCTCTTTCCCATATATTCCTATCCACTGAAAGCATATAATTGCTCTTGCTTGAAGTTCCATTAATACTTCTCATCTATCTAGCAGAGATACAATACATTGACTAACATTTTATCTATTTGGAGATCTGTCTCAACTTCTCTATTAGATTAATTAAACAATATACAAATTGGTTAAGTCTCTTCGAGGGTCTACTATGTGCCAATTTGATTACCTGTCAGACATTTGTGCTTTCAATTATTATCTATAGTTCAGTTCAGTTGCTCAGTTATGTCTGACTGTTTGCAACCCCATGGAGCAAAGCATGCCAGGCCTCCCTGTCCATTGCCAACTATGGAGTTTATTCAAACACATGTCCTTTGAGTCAGTGATGCCATCCAGCCATCTCATCCTCTGCCATCTCCTTGTCTTCCTGCCCTCAATCTTTTCCAGCATTAGGGCACCTTCAAACGAGTCAGCTCTTCACAAAGTATTGGAGTTTCAGCTTTAGCATCAGTCCTTCCAATGAATATTCAGGACTGATCTCCTTTAGGATGAACTGGTTGGATTCCCTTGCAACCTAAGGGACTCTCAAGAGTCTTCTNTGTGTGTGTGTGTGTGTGTGTGTGTGTATTTCACGTCATTATCCATTCATCCATCAATGGACATGTAGGTAGCTTTCATGTCTTGGTCAATGTAAATCATGCTGCAATGAATATAGGGTTGCATATATCTTTTCAAATTACTGCTCTCATTTTATTCAGAGAAATACCCAGAAGTTGAATAGCTAGGTAATATAGTAGTTCTGTTTATAATTTTTGAGGACTCTCCATACTGCTCTCCATAATGGCTATACACATTCACATTTCTGCCAACAGTGCACTAGGGTTTCCTTTTCTCCACATCCTCACCAACATTTGTTATTTCTCTTTTTTCATTTTTAAGAAGCTTTAAAAAATTAGCTTTATTTATTTTTTAAATATAAATTTATTTATTTTAATTGGACATTACTTTACAATATTGTATTGGTTTTGCCATACATCAACATGAATCTGCCACAGGTATACAATTGTTCCCCATCCTGAACCCCCCTTCCTCCTCCCTCCCCATACCATCCCTCTGGGTCGTCTCAGTGCACCAGCCCCAAGCATCCAGTATCATGCANCCTTTTCATCCCATTGCTCAGGGTTGTCTGAGAGCACTGGCTTTGAGTGCCCTGTTTCATGCATCGAACTTGAATTGGTCATCTATTTCACACATGGTAATATAAATGTTTCAATGATATTCTCTCTAATCATCCCAATCTCACATTCTACCAGAGTCCAAAAGTCTATTCTTCACATCTGTGTCTCTTTTGCTGCCTTGCATGTAGGGTTATTGTTGCCATTTTTCTAAATTTCATATATATGCATTAATATAATGTATTGGTGTTTTTCTTTCTGATTTACTTCACACTGTATAACAGGCTTCAGTTTCTTTCATCCACCTCATTAGAACTGACTAAAATTAGTTCTTTTCTATAGCTAACATTCCATTGTGTATATATACTACAACGTCCATATCCATTCACCTGCTGATGAACATCTAGGTTGCTTCCATGTCCTAGCTATTATAAACACTGCTTCAACGAACATTAGAGTACATATATCTCTTTCAATTCTGGTTTCCTTGGTGTATATGACCAGAAGTGGGATTGATTGCTGGGTCATATGAAAGTGCTGCACTCAGTATGCCAGCAAATTTGGAAAACTCAGCAGTGGCCACAGGATTGGAAAAGGTCAGTTTTCATTCCAATCCCAAAGAAAGGCAATGCCAAAGAATGCTCAAACGACCACACAATTGCACTCTTCACACACGCTAGTAAAGTGATGCTCAAAATTCTCCAAGCCAGGCT
>SJYV01035627.1:20622-53868 GCA_006410875.1 Neotragus pygmaeus
TGCAATCTTGAACTGTCACCCAAATATTTTATATTAGCCCAACAAGACTCATTTTAAGCTTCTGACATCCAAGAGAAGAAATGTGTTTATTTAAGCAACTAGTGTGGAAGTATTTTGCAATTGGACTAGAAATCTAATGTAGACACTTATTCAATAAAATTTGTTTGCAAGAATAAAATTTAATCCTCCCCATTCATTAGCTTAGCTTGAGTAAGGTCATGTTATGTCAAAAACCCATATTAAGTAAATAAAAGCTCATATTAAGTAAAAAAATACTAAATCAATTTGAAGATATTCTGACTCATTAACTGATACAATACATTTTTAATTTTATAGATGTAAATGTCAACTGTCTGCCTGTGATTCTTTTGTGACGCTGAGGTAGGAAAACTAATTCACATCAAATTGAGGTTACTCATTTGCACTTTAAATTTTTGTGTCTATATTTCTATATTTTTATTTTATATAAATTCAAATGTTCATTATTTTCATTTCCATTCTCTATCAGTGTCTCTCATTTCCTTTCTACATAAAAGATGTCTGTGTGCATACACACATGTGTACTACACTGTTTATTTGAAAGAAAAAAAATGTATACACACAGAAATGAACTTAGCCCTTAGCTGTTTTCTTTGGATTAGAAAAGAAATGTCCACACATTTCATTTGTATCTCATAGCATCCTTATGAAGTTTTGTCTGGTATTTCACAAGACCTTCATAAACAAGGAAACAGGCTCAGGGAGCTTAAATTTTTTCACAATTACATAATAAAGCATGTAAAGCTATGTGCACTGTCAAATTAAACACAAAGAGAAATAGGCATTATGTTCTCGGTTTTGGATAGCTTGTTTATTTCATTAAATCATACACTTTTTATTTATTTACTTATTTAGGCTGCACAGGTTCTTCATTATGGTGTGCAGGCTTTTCTCTAGTTGTGGCATGTGGGCTCTCTAGTTGAGATGCAGGGGCTTAGTTGCCCTGTGGCATGTGGGATCTTAGTTCCCAGATCAAGGATCGAACCTTTGTCCCTTGCATTGGAAAGCAGATTTTTAATCACTGGACCATCAGGGAAGCACCCCCCCCCCAAACTGTTATGCAGTTTATTTCTGTCATTCTATTCCAATAACTTAATTAAATGGAAAAGAATCCGATGGTGAATGGCTAAGGGTTGAATCTAGGGCTTAGGCAGGTGGTTCTCACTTAACATGGGTGAGAGCTGTCTTCTAACTGGGAAGGAAGTCAAACATCATTTATGGATATAGAAATGCTGAAATTAAATATAAGTAATTCACATGATAAACTCATTTTTCCCCCTGTAAATAGGAGATCAGCATAGATACAGAAATAACCATAAACCGATTCAAGACAGAAGAGCATGGCATCCTTACTCAACATCACTTAGAAACATAATAGAGAGATTTACAGCTGACTACACACTCACGGGGAGAAAATAGAAGTTGGTACAAATCNCCCCCTGTAAATAGGAGATCAGCATAGATACAGAAATAACCATAAACCGATTCAAGACAGAAGAGCATGGCATCCTTACTCAACATCACTTAGAAACATAATAGAGAGATTTACAGCTGACTACACACTCACGGGGAGAAAATAGAAGTTGGTACAAATCCCCAGTATATAATTTCATTTGATAATAAAATGTAGAGGCCTTGAATTCAAAAAAATGGAAATTTTGGGAAATAAATAGAAGGATCAAGTTCCGCTTCAGTAACCTGATCAAAGAATTGGGCTCTGAGGTTTTGAGCCCTAAAATCACAGGCATTTCTTCAGCCCCAGGAAAACTGGTCCTTACATAGCTGCCATCCCAATGATCCTTTTCAGAGCCCTCTTTATGTCTTTATTCCTCAGGCTATAGATGAAGGGGTTCAGCATGGGTGTGACCACAGTGTATATAACCGAGGAAACAGCACTTGATTGTGAGCTGTGAGTAGCAGCAGAGCTAAGATACACCCCCAGGACTGNTCTGAGGTTATTGATATTTCTCCTGGCAATCTTGATTCCAGCTTGTGTTTCTTCCAGCCCAGTGTTTCTAATGATGTACTCTGCATAAGTACTAAGAAAATTTAATTTGTAATTTTAATACTTTTAGAAAAGAAGTTTCAGGGTCCAGATATTTTCAGTGTAAAATCCTACAAACATTAAAAAATAATTTATACCAATTCTCTAATCTTTTTTAGAAAACAAAAGAGAAGGGTATACTTCTCTATTCATTTCGTGAAGTTTGGTTCCCTGACTCCAAAACCAAAGGATTTACCTGCCTTCTCTTGCCCACTACTCCCCAATAAAAAAAGGAAAAAAAAATCAATAGCTCTCCTAAATAAAGACATAATGATCTTTAAAATCTTAGCAAATATAAGTAAGCAAAACATAAAAATATATACCATGACCAAGTATCCTGGGGATACCAGTCTAGTTCAATATTTTGAAATCAATCAGTATAATCCACTATATTAACAGACTAAAGAAGAAAAATTGCAGCATCATATTCAGTCCAGAAAAAATGTTGACAAAGTTTAATACTCATTTATGATAAAAGCTCTCAGAAAAGTACAAATAGAGTGGAAATTCCTCAACTGACTCCCCAAAAATACAGCTATTGTTATTCTTAGTAGTGAAGACAAGTGAGTACTTTCTTCCAACTATTGGTAACAAGGCAGGAATGTCTACTCTCACCACCCTCATTCAACATAGTGCTGGAAGTTCTAAATGGCATAAGGCATGAAAACGTGAATAAAAGGCAAACACACAGACACACACACACACAAACAGAAAAGATAGAAAGAAATCTGACTCTACTTACAGATGATGTACTTTTCTACAAAAAACCCAATATCCCATATTGACTACTTTACTGTCATCTTACTGATCTTATTCCAATAGGGTGTCATGAGAACGTGATATGGGAGTGCTAACAAAAGACATGATGCTTCAGAATTTTCAATTATCTTCACCTGTTTTGTTCCTAGCATATTCAAATTTACTTGCATAGGATATTTATTTATTTTTATAACACTCTGAAATTAAAAGAAGGTATTATTTAGATCCCTCTACTGTTGTTTAAGACAGCTCCAAGATCAATCCTCAGGATGAGTTCCTGGTTCTAAAAAAAAAAAAGGAACATAGGATAAAAATGAAAAATGAAACCAAGATAATTTAAATGACGCATTCAGAAGTCAACTTCCTAAGAATTGAAAGACCACCCAATGAGAGGTGTATGGAAAGGTTAGACTGTGTTTGGGAATTTGAGCATTTTTTGGAAACCTCTACTCAGATGTGGTTGGCCAGCTCTTGTCCCCAGAGGTAGTTGTCTTCCGCGGTCCACGATCATTTATGGAACAACTGTGAGTTGAACATTTCAGCCCTTTTCTTCTACAGCATCTGGACCTGTTGAACTCTGTGATCCATTTGTTTACCCTGCATGGCCTTCTATCTCACAGTTCCACGTTGCAGAATCTCAGCCTGGAAGGCTTCCAACTTTCAGATCCCATTGTTGATAATCTTGCTCAGAATACAAATTTACTGCGACTAAACCTTTCTGGGTGTTCTGGATTCTCTGAATCTGCCCTGAAGACTTAGCTGAGCAGCTCTTCCAGACTGGATGAACTGAACCTCTCTTGGTGCTATTATTTCACTGAAAATCATGTACAGGTGGCTGTTGCACATGTGCCAGAGACCATCACCCAGCTGAATCTCAGTGGGTACCAAAAGAATCTGCAGAGGTCAGATGTTTCTACCTTAGTTGGAAGATGTCCCAATCTTGTCCACCAAGACTTAAGTGATAGTGTCATTCTGAAAAATGACTGCTTTCCAGAATTTTACCAACTCAGCTATCTCCAACACCTATCACTCAGTCGGTGCTATGACATAATACCTGAAACTTTACTTGAACTTGGAGAAATTCCCACATTAAAAACACTACACGTCTTTGGAATCATGCCAGAAGGTATGCTTCAACTGGTAAAGGAGGCCCTCCCTCATCTACAGATTAATTGCTCCCATTTCACCACCATCGCCAGGCTGACCATTGGCAACAAGAAGAACCAAGAGATATGGGGCTTCAAATGCCGACTGTCACTGGAGAAATCCAGTTGTCTATGAAGCCTCTATGGCAAGATGGTGTCTCCTCTTTTCTTTGAACAGGGAAAGTAAGGAGGAAGCCCAATTGTGGAGAGCTCAGCTTTTTTTATTCTTGGTTTTCTGTTGCTCTCCTTCTACAAGTATATTAGAGAACCATTGGTGACAGAAAACTATGAAGTGATGCTTTTTAGAAATGACTATGAAAGCTTTGCCAAAACATTTGACTGTGTTGATCACAAGAAACTGTGGAAAATTCTGAAAGAGATGGGCATACCAGACCACCTGACCTGCCTTTTGAGAAACCTATATGCAGGTCACTAAACAACAGTTAGAACTGGACATGGAACAACGGACTGATTCCAAATAGGAAAAGGAGTACTTCAAGGCTGTATATTGTCACCTTGTTTATTTAACTTACATTCAGAGTACATCATGAGAAATGCTGGGCTGGAAGAAACACAAGCTGGAATCAAGATTGCCGGGAGAAATATCAATAACCTCAGACATGCAGAAAGTGAAGAACTAAAAAGCCTCTTGAGGAAAGTGAAAGAGGAGAGTAAAAAAGTTGGCTTAAAGCTCAACATTCAGAAAACGAAGATCATGGCATCTGGTCCCATCACTTCATGGCAAATAGATGGAGAAGCAGTGGAAACAGTGTTAGACTTTATTTTGGGGGGCTCTAAAATCACTGGAGATAGTGATGGCAGCCATGAAATTAAAATACACTTACTCCTTGGAAAGAAAGTTATGACCAACCTAGATAGCATACTCAAAAGCAGAGACATTACTTTGCTAACAAAGGTCCATCTAGTCAAAGCTATGGTTTTTCCAGTAGTCATGTATGGATATGAGAATTGGACTGTGAGGAAAGCTGAGTGCCGAAGAACTGATGCTTTTGAACTGTGGTGTTGGAGAAGACTCTTGAGAGGCCCTTGGACTGCAAGGAGATCCAACCAGTCCATCCTAAGATCAGTCCTAGGTGTTTTTGGAAGGACTGATGCTAAAGCTGAAACTCCAATACTTTGGCCACCTCGTGTGAAGAACTGACTCATTGGAAAAGACTCTGATGCTGGGAGGGATTGGGGGCAGGAGGAGAAGGGGACAACAGAGAATGAGATGGCTGGATGGCATCACCGTCTCAATGGACATGAGTTTGGGTAAACTTCAGGAGCTGGTGATGGACAAGAGGCCTGGTGTGCTGTGATTCACGGGGTTGCAAAGAGTTGGACACGACTGAGCAACTGAACTGAACTGAGTTGATGAATGCTTTTATCACTGCTATACTCTTAAGAGCCTAAGCTCTATGCTTTTTGAAAATTTAGAGAGAGTGAGCCTATAATTTCAAGATACCTTAAACAGCAAAATTTGAACCACGTCTTCCAAGTGCCATTCTTCATAAATCTATTTAGAATCAAGCTTAAAAATCACCATCAGCAAATCATTTTCATAGCCTATATGGCAACTGAACATTCTTCTATTTAATTTTTCGCACTGCTTTATTGTAAGACATAGGTTGCAAAAAATAAGCTATTTGTATTGTAAGCTGAAAAGAATGAGAATCATAGAGTAGATCTGCAGCAATCTCTTCTGAGGATGGCAAGAAAAGTAGACATTTCAACTGCGCCTTTAGATTCACAAACAGATTGATGGAAACAAATAGCCCCAGGACATTCATCTTAAAACCTAAATAAAGAAACAAACGATCAGTCAACCAGAGGTGTATAGTTGGTATAGAGTTTAAAGGCTCAAGAGACAGTTTTCTATGACAGTTAACCTGGGGTATCCTCTAATGCACATTAATGAAGTCTCCTTCATGTACAGTTAGGAAGGTCTGCTGGAGGAGGAAATGGCAACCCACTCCAGTAGTTTTGCCTAGAGAATCCTATGGACAAAGGAGCCTGGAAGGCTACAGTCCATGGGGTTGCAAAAAGTCGGACATGATTGAGCAACTAATACTTTGAAATCCAAGCCTATTTATGATTAGCTATAAGGCTACCTGATAATTGATTTTCTCTGAATACCTTTGTAGTGTTGAGAACAATAAATAGTTATAAAATACAACTTTAAGAAATACTGAAATGGGGATCAAATTTTGCTGCTTCCCATCCTTTCACTCCAAAGAAACATTTCATTCCATAGCTTTGAACTCTTGACAATCTACCTTAACTTACTTTTGACTGAAGTCATAACATTGTCTTGAGTTGTATGTGTGAAAGTGAGAATGGTATTTTTCCTTCCAAACATTATTCTGGGCCACAGGTATATTGTGTAAATAAAACTATTCTGCCCAAGTCTGGAATGTCCATTTTTCTCTTCTTGCACAGTTGCATCCAGACAGTAATTTAGATTCTTGGTGTGCTCTGAATATATTTAGAGATCATATTTTAAAATTCTTACTATAATTTGTAGAAATTTGTATAAATAGAATGTAAGTCCAAGCTGGGGAGAAAAATTATTTAGTATGATAAATCATTCATCTAAGGCAAATAAGAAAAAGAAAATTGTTTATTTTAGATTGTGTTCAAAGGAAGAGGAAATTAGGACATGAAATGCTGTTTAGGTTGGTCATAATTTTCCTTCCAAGGAGTAAGTGTCTTTTACTTTCATGGCTGCAATCACAATCTGCAGTGATTTTGGAGCCCAGAAAAATAAAGTCTGCCACTGTTTCCCCATCTATTTGCCATGAAGTGATGGGACCAGATGCCATGATCTTAGTTTTCTGAATGTTGAGCTTTAAGCCAACTTTTCACTCTCCTCTTTCACTTTCCTCAAGAGGCTCTTTAGTACTTCACTTTCTGCCATAAATGTAGTGTCATCTGCATATCTGAGGTTATTGATATTTCTCCCGGCAATCTTGATTCCAGCTTGTGTTTCTTCCAGCCCAACATTTCTCATGATGTACTCTGCATATAAGTTAAATAAGCAGGGTGACAATATACAGCCTTGATGTACTCCTTTTCCTATTTGGAACCTAACATTTAAAGATAGCTCCATGAAGGTGAAAATTTCCAGGATTTTAAAGGTAGGGACAGTATTCTATATAAATTACAGAAAACAGTAGAAATACTCAGTTGAGTTGAAATATCATTCTTTAAGGGTAATATTCATATAGCAAAGATACAACATCACTGGCATTTAATGCTTCCAGTACAGTCAAGAACAGCAACTATGTGAATCAGTTTGACATAACATCAAGTCTTTTTCTCTTTTTGCAATTATTATCTCATAAGTATATAAATGGTACTATTTTTGGAAGGATTAAAATGGACATCCCAATAAGTAAAAATAAACTTATAAACAGTATATTATATAACTGACATTCATTTAAAGAAACCAGGTAACTGTAACATTACATTCCAAGCATGGGAAAGTTCATTTTTCAAGCCAATTTAGGAAAATTAAAAGTGAAAATAATGATTAATTTTCTTGGATTTGTCTATTTTAACATCCAAATAAGGAAAGCATATTTAAGAGTTAGGCTTCTTTAGTAGATTCAGATTTTTTTAAGAAAAATTCATTGTTTAAGTAAATCAAATTTGCTCTAAAATTTTTAAGTAACTGAATTTTGTTTAAAATTTTTTAATGTAAATGAATGAAATTTAATAATGTTTCTCCAACTCAACCCTAGGCCACTGATTTCATTTTTGGATCCTAGAGAGAAAAGAAGGAAATGTTTTCTATTTATTTTAGTTTGTTTACTTTTTACCACAATTCCCTGCTCTATTAAGAAAATTAAGACCATTAAACTATGGGAAGTTCAAAATATTCTAGAATTAAATGAATTGCCAGTATTAAATAAACCCTTTTCACAGAACAGTTACTCCACTATGTGAACTTTAGAATCTAAATGGAACAGATAAAAATGCAAACTGAAATCTGTAACTACCAATTATTTTAATAATGTTTCAGTCTCTCACATATCAATTTAGCATTGGGGATATTGGTTTAATCTTGAACAATTTTCTTCTGTTTTTAGAATTTATCTCCCCAGCAATTAAATCTATTCCTTTTCATCTTTACCAGAAGCCATTTCCATGTTAAGCAGGTTAAATTATTTTCATTTCAGACTTTAACATGTAGTTTGGTACCTAGCTTAAAAAAAAATCCCAACTTAAAAAAAATTGGACCACCACCCTAGCCCTGATTTATGTTTAAAGCTTTAAACAAAAAGTTTGCATCTGTTACCCTCAAAGTCTGTAATTAGTAGTTGAACCACACAAAGAATCAACATGATGTCATGTCTAGACAACATGTAAATTAATATGAAAGCAATTGATTTACAAACTCTATACTAATACAAATTAATCTGAATTAAGTTTAATCCTCAGTTATTAACTGATTAAGTGTCGCTGTTGGTAGCTACAGGATGGTGATTTCCATCTGTGAATTTTAAGGACACAGTCATTGATTCTGTATGGAGAAATAGTGAAAGCATAGACCGTACACAATGATGTTCCATCACCGCTCCTTGCACAGAGAAGTAAAACTGAAATACACAATTTAAAAACATATAGGAAGCTTTTCTCAAGTGTCATAATTAACTTTTGGCAAAGGGGGTGTTTCAGGCGTGTTGACTCTGGCTCTGACTGGCACACCATCCCTCTGAGAAAGTGCATTCATCTGTTCTGAGGGAGAATTCACTCTTGCTTTGAGCAAACATGAAATCAAAATTGCCAATATATTCTCTCTTTTTAAGCAGAATTATTACAATTTACTAAGTACTGACCTCTGTGAAAGACCCTTGGATTTTGTGGTGACAATACTCTCCAGTCTTCAGAGCAAATCAACAGGTGCATACTCTGAACCCAGAGTAAGTTATTATTCTAAAATCTCACACATAGTGTGGGTGCTAGAAACGTCTATCTGTCTCATTTACTAATATATATATTTACTTGTTTTTAAATATTATGTGTCCTCAAGTTTTTTTTTCTAAAGCATTGTTTTTTTTGTTTTTTTGTTTTTTTTGAGGACTATTTGCTTAAATAAAGTTAGCTTTTATTCATTTTAGAGGGCTAAAATCTCAACCTCAATATCATTAGAATATAATAAAAATGTTAGCTTTGCTTTCATTAGCTAGTTCCCATAATTGTGTAATATTTCTTCAGATAACTAAAAATCAAGAACCATTATTTAAATTATGAAAAACATTTTATGTTTTTAAATTTGGTGGTGATGTTGGTTTAGTTTGTCAGAAAACTCTATAGCTCATGTTGGAACAAAATTCAGAAGTATTTTGTGACTATAATATACATACGCTTGATAATTAAAAAGCAACTATGTTATATCAAAATGAGGGTCGTTGTATTTATATAGACTCTTTTATAGACATCCTACTCATTGTCATAATAACTGAGGCTGTCATGACCATGGTCTGCACCTCACATGAAGCCCTAAACAATTCTGACAGGCTGCAGCTCATTAAGGGACAGTCATTTTGTTGAAATGTCTATCAGCTTGCAGGGATGCACTAAGATGAATAGGCCCAAAACAATAGGCCCATTTGTTAGAGCAGTAGCTTCTCTAATACATGATGAGACAATCAAGCCAAGCTGCCTTCGGCACAAAGACATAATTAATCAAATGGACAAATGGTTCAAAAATTGCTCTAGTATATTCTGTAGTGGACAGAGGTTTCCATGGAAACATTGGCGTTTGCATCACAGTTAATGACCATTCTGTACAATGAAGTCTCCCCCTTCGCACACACTTCTTCACTCCCTCTCCACTAGGCCTGCTCTCCCCACTCCTCCAGCCATTAAAAAATACAACCTGGAGAAAAACAAACAAAATGAGGAGAAAGCAGAAAAGAGAATCCTCAGTGTCTGATTTCCCTAACAGAGAATCTAATAGTTCTATATCGCTATTTATGAAATTAATTGTAAATTTTTATCATGTTTTCAATACTTAAAAATACCTATGTAGAAAACTAACCTTAAATTGTGACTTTGCATGCTATTAAATAATTACAGTGACTTCACTGAAGTACTTACAGATACAAATTAGATTACTGTCATGATTTAAATGTATTTGAAAAAAATTGAATTGCAACCTGTCTAAAATGTTAAATGAAAATTTAGTAAAGCCTTGTGAAAAGGGAGACTAAATTTATTGTCAGTCTCTGGAAAAGGATACACAAATACTTCTTGAGTATGACTGCTTTCACCTTGAGTTCTAAAGCATCACTGCTTAATATTTAATATTTAATCAGTCAAAGGCTCTCTCTACTTTGCTGTTGTTTGTTGTGTTTGACTCTTTTGCAATCCCATGGACTGAAGTCCTCCAGGGTCCTCTCTTCATAGATTTCCCAGGCAAGAATATTGGAGTGGGTTGCCATTTCCTTCTCCAGGGGATCTTCCCGACCCAGGGATTGAACTTGTGTCTCCTGAGATGAAGGAAGACTCTTTACCGCTGAGCCATTGGGGCCTTAATAAAACAAATTCCCTATAGTCAACTGCATTTGTTCTTTGAAGGTAGTTTCTTGTTACTGTATGATGGCTTTGAGTTTGAATCATTGCTCTCCACCTTCCTTCCAAAAGGCAGCTTATCTGAGTGTTCTTCTCAACCACAAGGACAGTTATTCAGAGGTGTCCTGACAAATGAAATATGCTTCATTCTGAAAGTTTAAGAACTACAACATTGGCTAAGTTTTATGTCTGTTTTGCAGTCCTCTGTAGTACTTGAAACAAGAGTTTGATTCTTTGGAAAAGATATTGCAAAGTAGCTTAAGGAAATAGTTATCTGTTTTTCTCCACCTTCTAATTTCATTTTTCTCTTGTCACTTTCTTGAAAAAACTTTTGTCTTTGTATGAGTAGCTGGATTGCTTTCCAGTGTCCCTTGAGGACTGTTTTCTTGTTATTATTTATTTGTTTTTTAAATAATATAAATTTAAAGTAATACTCAAAATTCTCCAAGCCAGGCTTCAGCAATATGTGAACTATGAACTCCCCGTTCAAGCTGGTTTTAGAAAAGGCAGAGGAACCAGAGATCAAATTGCCAACATCTGCTGCCTCATGGAAAAAACAAGAGAGTTCCAGAAAAACATATATTTCTGCTTTCTTGACTATGCCAAAGCCTTTGACTGTGTGAATTACAATAAACTGTGGAAAATTCTGAAAGAGATGGGAATACCAGACCACCTGACCTGCCTCTTGAGAAATCTGTATGCAGGCCAGGAAGCAACAGTTAGAACTGGATATGGAACAACAGACTGGTTCCAAATAGGAAAAGGAGTACGTCAAGGCTGTATATTGTCACCTTGCTTATTTAACTTATATGTAGAGTACATCATGAGAAATGCTGAACTGGAAGAAACACAAGCTGGAATCAAGATTGCCAGGAGAAATATCAATAACCTCAGATATGCAGATAACACCACCCTTATGGCGGAAAGGGAAGAGGAACTCAAAAGCCTCTTGAGGAAAGTGAAAGAGGAGAGTGAACAAGTTGGTTTAAAGCTCAGCATTCAGAAAACGAAGATCATGGCATCTGGTCTTATGACTTCATGGGAAATAGATAGGGAAACACTGTCAGACTTTATTTTGGGGGGGCTCCAAAATCACTGCAAATGGTGACTGCAGCCATGAAATAAAANTGTCTTTTATATTTTTTCCTACCTCCTTTTGAAGACAATGGGCTGCTTTCCTGGGTGACTGATGTCCTCTGCCAGCATTCAGAAGTTGTTTTGTGGAATTTACTCAACGTTCAAATATTCTTTTGATGATTTGTGAGGGAGAAAGTGGTCTCCCCATCCTATTCCTCTGCCATCTTAGGACTGCCTCTTCTTTTTTTTTTTAATCTTTATTTTTAAAAGGCCGTGTCAATGGAGTCTTTCACTGGCAGGAAGCATGAAGAGGAGAGAATCTGAGGCTTTGGAGTGAGGGTAGGCTGGGGGATGAATGCAGCAAGGACACTGGTGGCATTTCCAACACCGAGCAGAGGGAAAGGACTGCTGCCTGAGCGCTCAGTCACTCAGTCATGTTGACTCTTGTGACCTCATGGACTGTAGCCTGCCAGGCTTCCCTGTCCATGAACTTTTCCATGCCACCCAGTGGGGTGGCATTTCCTCCTCCAAAGGATCTTCCTGACACAAGGATCAAACCTGCAGCTTCTGCATCAGTGGGCAGATTCATTACCACTGAGCCATCTGGGAAGCCTAAGAGACCTGCTAGTCTTGAAAAAATTAAGGGCTCAGATCACTACCCTGGGTGTGGGGCAGTTTTATATGTCAACTCCACTGAACTAAGCATTGTCTAGATATCTATTAGGACATTATTTGTGAGTAGGTCTGTTGGGGGTGTTTGTGGGATAGATTAGCATTTGAATTGGTAGACTGTGTAAGAAGCTCACCCTTACCAATGCAAGTGGGCATCATCTAATTTGTTGAGTGTCTGAACAGAACAAAAAGGCAGAGGAAGGTCAACATTGTCCTCTTTGCTTAAGCTGGGAAATCCATCTTCTTCTGCCTTCAGACATTGGCACTCCTGGTTCTCAGTCCTTTGAATTAGACTGAATTACAATCACTGGCTTCCCTGGTTTCCCAGCTTGCATATTGAACTTTTCATTTCACTTTTTTCTTTCTTGCATTTATTTTTTAAAAATGAGAAGCCTGCTGTAATTCTATCCTTGTCCCTCTGTATAGAAAGTGTTTTCCAATTCCTGGATTTCCTCAATATTTTCTCTTTATATTTGACTTTCTCAGTTTGACTATAATTTGCCTGTGTGTAGTGTTTTGAGCTTTTATCCCATGGCTGTTCTCTAAACTTCCTGGTTCTGTGGTTTGGTATCCATCAATAATTTCAAAAATTCTCAACTACTATTTCTTCAAATATTTCTTCAAATATTTGAAGAAATTGCTTTCTGATACTCCAATTATATGCATGCTGCAGCTTTTGATATTGCCCCACAATTTAGATATTCTGTTCTATTCTAAACTGTTCTGTTATATCCTGTACTTTTTTCCTTTATTTTCGTTTTTGCACTTCAATTTGAGAAGTTTCTATTTATTTATGTTCAATCTCACTGCTTTTTTTTTTTAATCAGTCTACTGATGTGCCCATCAAATGCAGTCTTCATTTCAAATACTGCATTTTTATTTCTTTTTATTTCCTTTTAATATTTTTTTAAAGTTTCCTTATCTCAGCTGGTATTCCATCTGATCTTGTGTGTCATCTACTTTTCCTTGAAAGCTTTTATCATGTTATAGTCATTGTTATTTAAAATTTCCTGGGAGATAATTGAAACATCATTTTTATATTTGTGTCTGGTTCTGTTGCTTGCTTTGTTTTTTTAGATGGTATTTATTCTTGCCTTCTGGCATGCCTTGTTGGGATCAGACATACTGTATAGGGTAATAGCTACTGAGATAAGCAGGCCATCAGTATGAGATTTATGGTAATCTGGCTAAGAGTTAGGACACATTTAATGTTTGTTTTAGTTATAGGCCCCAGAGGCTTTGACTTGCTTTAGTGATCTTGTTTTCCTTCCCTCTCACCTTTCTGTTTCCTCACGTGCTCTTCTTAGAGAGAATCTGTGCCTTGCAGTTTTTAACTTTCAATCCATTGTTATTATTTCTGGAGGTTTGTTAGTGTTGTGACAGGTAATGAAGGAAAAGAACATACATCTTCAAATTAAGTCTCAGTCTTTCAATGGGCCTGTGTCTCAGAGGTTTGCCCTATGAAGTATTTCTGCTCCTCTCCCAGGAATAGGGCTTTTGTGTCTCCAGGCCTCCAATCCTCTCTCCAATCCCAGTGTTTCTAGTATATCTCCTTGAAGCCATCTTTCATGTTAACTTTGGCTTTTTTCCTTCTTTAGGTGAGATGGGGAGGCAGGATGAAGCTAGGGTTAAGGTGGATTTTCTTTCTCCAAACTAAGTTCTCAGAATTGCTCTCTGGTGATGTCCTTTATCCCAGAGATTAGGTCTTTATTTAGAGAAAAGGGTCTGGGAGGACCTCATCCTGTCAGAGACTCTTGAGGAGCTTTCTCAGATCTTCCAAGGAAAACATACTGGTATTCCTGGAGGAAAAGCTGTGAAAGCTGGGGATAATTTCTGCCGCCTCTGGCAATTCCCAATTTTTACTAGATAAGTGATCTTTGGCTGACACTTTCTGCTTCAAGTAAGCAAATATCAAGTACTTTATCTCTTCAGACTTTGGGAATGAAGCTTTTTCTGTGAACTTAGTTTCTGATGTGTCTAAGAAAGTCATGAATTTTCCATTTCTCTAGCACTTTTCTTATTGTAAGAGTAGGACTAATGATTTCCAACCAGTTTACACGTTGGCCCCCAAACTGAAGGTCTCCAGATTCATGGACATTTGTTTTATTTTGGTCTTAAAATCCTATAAAATCCTGTAATACTACTACTATGATTATTTATATTGTTGCCTTAATTATTTTGGCCGTTGTCATTGAGAGGTCTTTTAAATTGTGGATTCTGTGTCCTTTCAACATGGTATTGTTGTTGTTCAGTCACTAAATTGTGTCTGACTCTTTGTGACCACTTGGACTGCAGCATGTCAGGCTTCCCTGTCCTTCACTATCTCCTAAAGTTTGTTCAAATTCATGTTCATCCTAACCATATCATCCTTTGCTGCTCTCTCCTCCTTTTTCCTTTAATCTTTCCCAACATTAGGGTCTTTTCTAATGAGTAGACTCTTTACATCAGGTGGCCAAAGTATTGGAGCTTCAGCTTTAGCATCAGTCCTTCCAATGAATACTCAGGGTTGGTTTCTTTTAGGATTGACTGGTTTGATCTCCTTGCTGTCCATGGGACTCTAAAGAGTCTTCTGCAGCACCATGATTAAAAACTGCAGCATCAGTTCTTCAGCACTCAGCCTTCTTTATGGGTTCTCAAAGTAAGAATACTGGAATGGTTTGTCATTCCCTCCTCCAAAGGACTCTATTTTGTCAGAACTCTTCACTATGTCCCATCCTTCTTTGGAGACCTTGCACAGTATGGTTCATAGCTTCACTGAGTTTTACAAGCCCCATCACTGTGACAAGGCTGTGATCCATGAAGGGAGTCTTTTCAACATGCACCTTCATTTTTCTCCAGCAGCAAGAAATCTGCAATTTATTTATTTGTTCAAACCTAAAATTCATATAAAGCAGTTTGATAATATGCATGTAAAACACATTTCCCAACTAGACTACAATGTTTATTTACAGTTTTTTTGTGTCCCAATCCTTAAATTGTCCAGTCAAAATGTTGTTTTCCAGAGTTACTTTCTGTTCGTTCCTTATTCATAGTCTGCATTCCATCTTGGGTGATTTCTTCAGACCCACCTTCAAGTATACAGATTCTTTCCTTGACTGTGCCCAGTTTGCTATTAAGCCTGTTGAAGATTTTTTTTTTTTTCTCTGTCATTGTGTTTTGAATTGTTAATATTTCTATTTAAATCTTTCTTATAATCTCTATGTCTCTACTGAATTTGACCCCTTTTCTTGTATGTTGTTCATATTTTCCCTTACAGCCTTTTACATATTAATCATAAGCATTTTTAAATCCCCTTTCAGATACTTCCAATACTTGTGTCATGTAAGAGTTTGGCTCTAATGATTGCTCTGTTTCTTAGGAATGTGCTTCTTTTCCCTTGCATTTTTGTATGTTTCCTAACATATTCCTGGAAGATGAATATCTTGTGTAGGGAGAGATTAAAGTAAATAGTTTTTATGCTTGGAAATAAGTATGATTTTCTTTCTGTTAAGACTTTGGTGGGAAGAAATTTATTTCACTTATTAAAATCTGGTTTTCAGGCTTATTGTTGCTATGGTTACTCTCAAGGTACCATCCGTCTCATATTCTTCTAATGACATTTGTGTTTAGGATAGGGGCTTTCAGAGGGTTTTTCTTTTCATTGCCTATTTCATGCTAACTTTAGGTCTTATCTCTACACTAGGCCTAAGTGAAGATCTGATTTTTTTTTTTTAACAAATTGTTACTTGATGTTTCTTTTCCTGGGTTATGTGCTTTGGGCAGGGCATTAGAGAGGGCATGGTTGTTCTCCAGTAAGTCTTTATTTTAGGTATCATGTCCCCAGTTCTCAGTCCTGTAACTTGCTTTGTAGTTATGAGTCCAGTACATCTTTATGCCATTCCTCCAGGGTTTGAAGTTTTTTTACTTCCTATTTCTCCCCCCAATATGCAATGCTTTATCACCAGAGATCAAAGAATACCAGTGGGTGCTCATATCTCCCACTCCCACCATCCCTGGAATAGGGTAAGGTTCTTGGTTTTGTAGGAAATATAGAGAAGAAATATCTCAGTTGAGCTTTGTGATGCTCCCACAGCAACTGCTGTTTTCCTCCTTTAGTTCTGCATCAAAAGGGAAACTTTCTCTGAATCTCTGAAATATGACATTTTCTGAGTCCTCAGTTGGCAGACTACCCCACTATCTGCAGCTCCGGGGGCCTTCACCCTCTGCCAGTGCACATTCAGTCTTCACTGATTTGGCCACAACCACAGCTTAATCCTTATTGTCCAGCTGCTTCTTGTTCTGGTAAGCCACTGCTCATATCATGTGTTTTCTTGCAAGCTCCAGAACTTACTTTTTTTGGGGGGAGGTGGGGGGCAGTTAGTCATCTTGCAATCTCAGCACTCTAATGGGTTCAAGAAAAGTTGTGAACTTGCTATTGTGTGTATACCATTTTATATCACTGTGAATTCTGAACCATGCAAATATATATTCATCAATTGTAAATGCAAGACAAAGTGGTACCTACTCAAAACTCTTGCATGTGAGAAGCAATCTGTTTAACTGTATAGGAAAAGCTAATACTAAAAATCCCCATGTCTGAGTGTAAACTCTAAAAATCTCACTTTTGCTAAAAATAAAAACAAATAGTCAGTAGAACACATATTCAGATCAAAAATGATGCAAGGATACAATTGTTTCCATGTGCTAATGGAATTTTATGAGGTTCTTTGCTTTCAAAATTTGAATTAACCTGCACTTCTGTACTGAAACTTCATTTTTATTTATGACATAGTTATGCACTAATAGCCTTCCTGCCTTTGCTGGTAATCTTATTCACCTGGCCATATAAATTGTTCTGTTTATTTTTTATTTTTATTACTTGGAAGATTCTTTCATTAAACTTTGTAACTATTTTGTTTACAACAAATTTGCTTTCCTTCTAGGAATTTATTCTTTTCTATATATATTTATGCACATATGAGCTTTTATTGAAACCAGTTCATAGGTATGTGTATATATAACATTTACATATATAATGTTGCATATTTTTCTATTTGTGACACATTTAAGTCATATTTTTATATATTTATAGATTCTTTAATAAAATTTATCATGTGCAGAACCTCACTACAGATCTTGGAAATTTGGCAGGTTTCTCTTACTTTACAAATGAAAACGTAAATAAATAAACTGGATAGAAGAAGTCTTTTGTGCCTCACTTACTAATGAATTGCTTGAGAGCTAAAATTACAATGCAAACTTTTGACAAATAAACTTTTCTGTAGTTTTCCTCTTGTCATGGATCCACCTGACATATATTCTGATCACCTTCCTAGATCACGTATAATTTGGGTTTTATACATTTTGTTAGCATTATGATGTCCGGGATACTGCTTTGTTCTGGAAAGAAAGAATGAAATGTACAGGCTTAGATTAATAAGCAAAACTTGGCTGCCAAGAGCTTGCAATCAAGTAGGCCAACTTTAAACAGCAACATCCTGTGAATTAGATATTTTGTGATTCCTTAAGATTTTCTGATTTTTAAAATTTTTTCAATGGGCTGAAAAAGTACATACAAAAGGTAAAAAACAAAAACAAAAACCAACCATAATTTGAAGAGACAGAGCAAGCATCAGAACCAGACATGGCAGGGATGTTGGAATTAGAGTGGGAATTTGAGACAACTATAATGCCACGTGGGAAGCACCATGTATATATAAACAACATGCAAAAACAAATGGACAATGTAAACGGANGTAGGCCAACTTTAAACAGCAACATCCTGTGAATTAGATATTTTGTGATTCCTTAAGATTTTCTGATTTTTAAAATTTTTTCAATGGGCTGAAAAAGTACATACAAAAGGTAAAAAACAAAAACAAAAACCAACCATAATTTGAAGAGACAGAGCAAGCATCAGAACCAGACATGGCAGGGATGTTGGAATTAGAGTGGGAATTTGAGACAACTATAATGCCACGTGGGAAGCACCATGTATATATAAACAACATGCAAAAACAAATGGACAATGTAAACGGAGAGATGGAAATTCTAAGAAAAAGATCAAAAAGAAATGCTAGAGATAAAAACAATATAACAGAAATGAAGAGTGCCTCTGATGAGCTATCAGAAGAATGAACACAGCTGAGGAAAGAAGATATCTGAGCTTCAACATATCTCAATATAAACCCCCAAAACCAAAAAGTGAAAAGAAAGATATTGAAAAACAAGCAAAATACCAGAATATACATGAATGGTGGAACAACTACAAAAGGTGTAATACACGAGTAATGGGAATAAAAGAAGAAAGAGAAGAAACAGAAGAAATATTTGGAACAATAATGTCTGAGAATTTCCCCAATTAATTCAGATGCCAAATCACAGTGTAAGAAGCTCAAAGAAGGTGAAGCAGTACAAATATTAAAAACTATACCTCAGTTCAGTTCAGTTCAGTCGCTCAGTCGTGTCTGACTCTTTGCGACCGACCCCATGAATCGCAGCATGTCAGGCCTCCCTGTCCATCACCAACTCCCGGACTTCACTCAGACTCACGTCCATCGAGTCAGTGATGCCATCCAGCCATCTCATCTTCTGTTGTCCCCTTCTTCTCCTGCCCCTAATCTCTCCCAGCATCACAGTCTTTTCCAATGAGTCAACTCTTCGCATGAGGTGGCNTTGGACTATAAAGAAAGCTGAGTGCTGAAGAATTGATGCTTTTGAACTGTGGTGTTTGAGAAGATTCTTTTTTTTTTTTTTTTTGAAAAAACTATTTATTTTTTTTCCAACTATTATTCCAAATGTATGTTTTACTGGTTACTATGGGTGAGAAAAATTCTATAGAAAGAAACATTTTGATAGGCTTTGTAAACAATTCTAATAGAAGAAAAAGTTCATATTTATCTAGAAGTGGCTATGCTCCATAGGAAGATTTCAGCATCCAAAGTGCAAAGACAAAATGACTGTGGCTTTTCTTGCCACTCAAAATATTGACAACCTTCCCTTACAGCCTATTCTTATTAGTTGGGTGTTAAACAGACAGTACACTGACCTTTAGAGGTAGAGCTCCAATGGTCAAGGGGGTGGGGATGTGTGTTAAGCATCAGAATGAATTCAACTTAAGAATAAACTGGCTTTGACCCCAAACAAACCCAATGTCCCAACAGAGGCCCATTAGAAATAAATATAAATTGTAGTATAACTTTTACAAGGTTGTGCCACTTAACGCTATTAAACTTAATCAAACCAAATTAAAGCCAAGCACACTCCCATTACTAGTTCAGTCCTTTGGACAGCAGGGAGATCCACCCAGTCCATTCTACAGGAAATCAGTCCTGAATATTCATTGGAATGAATGCTGAAGCTTAAACTCCAATACTTTGGCCACCTGATATGAAGAACTGACTCATTTGAGAAGACCTTGATGCTGGGAAATACTGAAGGTTGGAGGAGAAAGGGATGACAGATGTTGGCATCACCAACTCAATGGACATAAGTTTGAGTAAACTCTGGGAGTTGGTGATGGACAGGGAGGCGTGGCGTGCTGCAGTCCATTGGGTCACAATGAGTCAGACATGACTGAGTGACTGAAGTGAGATGTTACTCTCACTGTTTTTAGTAGTAATTCTCAGCTACACTTTGGGACTTGCGTCCCTATTCTATTGATGTGACTGATGATTATGTACTAAGAGTATGAAAGGCAATGAGGCATGAAACAAAGTTGAGAAGCATTGGCTTAAAGCAAATTGGTCTTCAAGATTAATGTGAAGAGCAAGAAGGCATCTGGATTTAGCACAAAGGAGGTAAAAGTTGACTGGCTACATTCTTCAGTTCTCTCTAAAGATATGCACAATGGAGTCAAGTACAAATTTCCTGTTCAAATTTAGTTTCTAAATACTATCTTTATTAAATATCAAACAATTAATGTAGCACAGAAAGTAAAAAAAAATGTTTAGACACTTATGTTTTAACTTCTATAGGTATATATTTCTGTTGCTGAAGACTCTAGACTATATTTCTCCTGTTTATGAGGAGGGAGAGAACAAGAAGCATGAGTTTTAACACCAAAATCAGAGAGTAGCAGTGCTCTTAGGTAAAAGTGTATAGGTATGGTTCTAATTGAGAATATCTTCTAACTTCTATCATCTAGTTGGAACAGAGGGTCCAAAATATCAGCCTAGAGTCTTATGTTCTTTTAAAACACCAGGTAAATAATGCCAAATAATTTTGATGATTGTATAATTTTTCTGTTTTTTTTTTAATGACTATCAATCAGGAAAATACTTCCCTAGCTTATCTGTACATCTCTTTAAGAATTTTCTACAGTTCATTTACACTTTAGTGAAAATTCACTAAATTAGCATTTAATAAATAATTCTTACATTCCAGACACTAGACGATACAAACAGCATCTTGGAAATAGATCAAAACATTCTCCCAAGTTTTACTTTTTAGGTTTGAGACATCTTAAAAGGAGGTACCAGGATAAAAAGCATTTTTGTACAAATCTTTTAAACAGTATTATCTACCTTCCCAGTGGGTCAAACGGTAAAGAGTCTGCAATGCAGGAGACCTGGATTTGATCCCTGGATCAGGAAGATCCCCTGGAGAAGGGAATGGGTACCCACTCCAATATTCTTATTGGGAGAATCCCATGGATGGAGGAGCCTGGAGGTCTATAGTCCATGGGGTTGCAGAGTTGGAAAGGACCGAGCGACCAACTCTTGTATGTCTCCCTTCCCACCATTGTGAGGCAGCAGATAAACTTTTACTTTGTTAACAAATTTCTGAACCATCAAAACAACTACTCAGCAAGTCTTCTATTCTCTCATGTCTTGTCAGCAAACTCTGTAACTATTTTCTCCTTTTAAGTCTATGCTTCATTTTTTCAAGTTTGCTCTGCGTTGTTGCTTCCTATTCATGACATCACTGTCTTGATTTTGCCTCTTTATGGGCAGCCTCTCCCTCAATTGCTCACACAAAGTTCTACTGGCTTTAACCTTACACATAGAATTTACACTTACAAAAAAATCCTCTTTGCCATTTTGAATTCACAAGTAAGATTCATACTACCAAGCAAATGCTACAGGACTGGGAGTCTGGGGTTACTGAATTTCAGACTTTTGTATGAAGAAAATTAGTCTGCCTCACTTTGCCATCATTACAATGCCTTATGACAGAGAACTCAGCTACCCTCTCTTGTAGAAGAGTGTAGAAAACTTGTAACATGCATATTTTGTTGTTCAGTTTTATATTTCTTTTTTGTAACAAATGGTATTAGGACATTCAAGAAAGTATATTTTACATACAGTAGCTATTATTACTCTGAAACTGAAATATAAAAATGGGATCTCTTGGTAAGTAAGACAATAGTATAATCATAGCACTATAGGCACAATAGGATAGTTCTAGTCTCAGGTTGTAATAAATTCATGTATTGGAAGATATCCATTTAAAAAAAACTTTTATACAATTTTCTCATCTTAAATGTTACTGAATTAAGCACCTTTCCTTAAACTAAACGCTTCCTGATTATTCAAGATTATTTTTTTAATCTCAACTGCAATACACTTCTCTAATTTTAAAATATTTTATAAAAATTATCTTTATATTTGCATAACAGTATTAATAGAAAGAGAAAATATAAATGATTTCCACAAAGTTTTATGTAGTGTCTCAACATCATAAGATTATAGATCTTGTGGATAAAACTGCAACTTTGGTGAGACAAGCAAATATTTGCAAAGCAAAGAACATCCTCTGAGCCAGACAACCCCTGGGATAAGATTCAAAGCTAGGTAATAACAGAGGGAAAAAATGAAATTTTGACTCTTCCCAGAGTACTCAGCTTCCATTTTGTTCCAGGGAAAATGAAACAAAGAGAGAATTATGTTTAATTATTTCATGTAAGCCATTTCAAAGATTTAAATGTATTGTCTTAAAGCTTTCAGCTCTACATTGGATTAACTAAATCACAATTAAGTTGAAAACTAAAGGCTTGAAAACTGACTACACTTGCATTTTTAATCATGCTCATGAATACATTGTGGTTTGTATAGGTAATGGCCACTGAACATTTGTAAAAATAATAAGGTAGATTTGTATATTCTGATGTACAAAAAGTTTTATAAGCCACATCATAAATTAGTAAATAAGACATGGGACACTGTTTATGTGTTATAATGCCATTAATAAAAATAAAAAAATATATTTTTATGTACACACAGTATTAGCATTCTCCTCAGAGACAGAACCAATAAGACATATATAGAGAGAAGAAATTTAGTTTAAGAAATTGGTTTATATGATTGTGGGGGCGGTTGCAAGTCTGAAATCTACAGGCCCGCTAGCAAGATGGAAACTCAGGAGTTGACAACAGTCTTCAGACACAATTTCTTCTCTGAAAAATCTCAGTTTTGTCGTTGTTGTTGCTTTAGCTCAAAGTCCTCATCTGTTTAGGTAAAGCTCACCCACGTTTTGAAGGTAATCTTTTATTCATAGTCAACTGATTGCAGATATTAACCACATCTACAAAATACCCTAACAGCAACACTTAGATTAACGTTTGGTTAAATAATGGGGTATCATAGCTTAGGCAAACTTACATAAATCTAATCACCACAGGGAGAGTATACAAAGGAGTGAATACCAGGAACTGGGAAGTCAATAGGGGCCCCTTGTCATCTGCCCATCACAGAAGGCGTTTAGCTTTGTGTTTAAGTAATTTTTTTACCATATAAGAAAAATGCAGAATCCACTAATGGGAAATTTTTTTTAAGATAATTGTCACTGAAAAATTAGCATAGAATGCTTCTAGATAGTACACTGACAATTCTGAGGATAAACCGGAAATCTATAACCAATCTCTTTCAACATTCAGATGAATCAGGTTAGAGGTAGTCTACTTTGACACTACCATCCTTTAGGACAAGGACAAAAGCACAAAAAAACCCAAAGAACATTGTTTCAAGCCACACTTATTTCCAAAGTCTTTCATTCATTCTATGCTAAGAATGATTTGGGCATGTTTACCTGTGTTGTGTTCTTAGTCCAATGTCACAGCCTGTAGCTCAAGGTCACAGGACATGAACAGGGCTGCAAGATCACAGAGAAGTCTTTCCTGAGATTAATGGCAGGGCTGAGCCAAAGATGACGGAAAGAGCACCCTCTGGCATGCTCATTTTTCAGGGATTTACTTGTTGGCTAATCATAGCAATAACTGTTTGTATCTGACAAACACAACTGGATATGTGCAGTGAGAAACTCTGTATTTGAAGTTGGATTATACTGGATCCATACAATTTCCTCTTTTATTGCTCGGGCTGTCATCACAGTCTCTGTCAGTGAAGTTTGTGCTTTTTACTTTATTTTTTTAGGAAAGGTAATTATTTTTGTTTAAAAAAATGTAACACTATTGAAGATCATATTAAATTAATTTTATGCATTTTTAGAAAGATATTTTTCAAATACATATGTAATTTCTAGATTGCTATAATCATAGCAGAGATAGAATAAAGTTCCTTAATTAAATTCTTACTGCTAATACTATTCTGTGGTCTATATTTCCTAGCAGTGTTTGTTTGTTTTAACTGAAGGATAATTGCTTTACAAATTTTTTCTGTTTTCTGTCAAACCTCAACATGATTCAGCCATAGGCATACATATATCTTCCCCGCCTTTTGAACCTCCCTCCCATCTGCGTCCCTATCCCACCCCTCTAGGTTGATACAGAGCCCCTGTTTGAGTTTTCTGAACCATATAGCAAATTTCCATTGGCTATCTATTTTACATAGGGTAATGTAAGTTTTCCATGTTACTCTTTCCATACATCTCACCCTCTCTTCCTCTCTCACCATGTCCGTGAATCTATTCTCTATGTCTGTTAGTCAGTGATACCATCCAGCCATCTCAGGCTCCGTCATCCCCTTCTCCTGCTCCCAATCCCTCCCAGCATCAGGGTCTTTTCCAGTGATTCAACTCTTCGCATGAGGTGGCCAAAGTACTGGAGTTTCAGCTTCAGCATCATTCCTTCCAAAGAAGTCCCAGGGTCAATCTCCTTCAGAATGGACTGGCTGGATCTCCTTGCAGTCCAAGGGACTCTCAAGAGTCTTCTCCATTACTGTCCTGTAAATAAATTCTTCATCACCGTTTTTCTAGATTCTGTATATATGTGTTAGAATACGGTATTTATCTTTCTCTTTCTAACTCACTTCACTCTGTATAATAGGGTCTAGGTTCATCCACCTCATTAGAACTGACTCAAATGTATTCCTTTTTATGGCTGAGTAATATTCCATTGTGTATATGTGCCACAACTTCTTTACCCATTCATCTGTCAATGGACATCTAGGTTGCTTCCATGTTCTAGCTATTGTAAATACTGCTGTAATGAACAATGGGATACATGTTTCTCTTTCTCTTTTGGTTTCCTCAGGGTATATGCCTAGGAGTGGGATTGCTAGGTCATGTGATGATTTTATTCCTAGTTTTTTAAGGAATCTCCATACTGTCTTCCATAATGACTGTTTCAATTTGCATTCCCACCAACAGTGCAAGAGCATTCCCTTTCCTCCACACGCTCTCCAGCATTTATTGTTTGTAGACATTTTGATGAAGGCCTTTCTGACCAGTGTGAGATGATATCTCATTGTAGTTTTGATTTATATATCTCTAATAATGAGTGAAGATCACGGCATCTGGTCCCATCACTTCATGGGAAACAGTGTCAGACTTTATTTTTGAGGGCTCCAAAATCACTGTAGATGGTGATTGCAGACATGAAATTAAAAGACGCTTACTCCTTGAAAGAAAAGTTATGAACAACCTAGATAGCATATTCAAAAGCAGAGACATTACTTTGCCAACAAAGGTCCATCTAGTCAAGGCTATGGTTTTTCCAGTGGTCATGTATGGATGTGAGAGTTGGACTGTGAAGAAAGCTGAGCGCCGAAGAATTGATGCTTTTGAAGTGTGGTGTTGGAGAAGACTCTTGAGAGTCCCTTGGACTGCAAGGAGATCCAACCAGTCCATTCTGAGGGAGATCAGCCCTGGGATTTCTTTGGAGGGAATGATGCTGAAGCTGAAACTCCAGTACTTTGGCCACCTCATGCAAAGAGTTGACTCATTGGAAAAGACTCTAAAGCTGGGAGGGATTGGAGGCAGCAGGGGAAGGGGAGGACAGAGAATGAAATGGCTGGATGGTATCACTGACTCAATGGATGTGAGTCTGAGTGAACTTCGGGTGTTGGTGATGGACAGGAGGTCTGGTGTGCTGCGATTCATGGAGTTGCAAAGAGTCAGACACGACTGAGCAACTGAACTGAACTGAGCTGAATAATGAGTGATGTTGAGCATCTTTTCAAGTGTTTGTTAGCCATTTGTATGTCTTCTTTTGAGAAATGTCTTTTTAGGTCTTTTCCCCACTTTTTGATTGGGTTGTTTTTCTGGTATTGAGTTGTATGAGCTGCTTGTATATTTTGGAAATTAATTCTTTGTCAGTTGTTTCATTTGCTATTATTTTCTCCTATTCTTGGAGTTGTCTTTTCACATTGCTTATAGTTTCCTTCGCTGTGCAAAAACTTTTAAGTTAATCAGATCCCACTTGTTTACTTTTGTTTTTATTTCCACTACTCTAGGAGGTGGGTTGTAGGGGATCTTGCTTTGATTTATGTCATCGAGTGTTCTGCCTATGTTTTCCTCTAAGAGTTTTATGGTTTCTGGTCTTACATTTAGGTCTTTAATACATTTTGAGGTTGTGTTTTTTGTATGGTGTTAGGAACTGTTCTGGAGAAGGCAATGGCACCCCACTCCAGAACTCTTGCTTGAAAAATTCCATGGATGGAGGAGTCTGGTAGGCTGCAGTCCATGGGGTCGTGAAGAGTCAGACACGACTGAGTGACTTCCCTTTTTCCTTTTCACTTTCATGCATTGGAGAAGGAAATGGCAACCCACTCCAGTGTTCTTGCCTAGAGAATCCCAGGGATGGGGGAATCTGTATGGGGTCGCACAGAATCGGATATGATTTAAGTGACTTAGCAGCAGCAGCAGGAACTGTTCTAATTTCATTCTACAACATGTAGCTGTCTAGTTTTCCCAGCACCATTTGTTGAAGAGGCTGTCTTTACCCCATTGTATATTCTTGCCTCCTTTGTCAAAAATAAGGTACCCATAGGTGCATGGGTTTATTTCTGGGCTTTCTATCTTGTTCCATTGGTATTTCTGTTTTTGTGCCAGTACCATACTGTCTTAATGCCTGTAGATTTGTAGTATAATTTGAAGTCAAGAAGGCTGATTTCTCCAGCTCCATTATTCTTTCTCAAGACTCTAATCAGTGTTTTTTTAGATTGTTTCTGTTACTACAAAAATACATTGTCATAGAAAATGATTAAAATACTGATAAACAGAAAAAACTTTGTCACTCAATCTTAAGATCGTGCTACAGCTACTATCAGCAATATTTTTGCTATGATCTTTATACTACAAATGGACATATACATATATGTAAACTCACATATATATACACATGATCACACATACACATGTAATAAAACTTACTGAGTTTTCCACTCTTTCTTTTAATGCTGTATTGTGATAAGTTATTTCCTTGTTTACTCTTTAAAATATAATTTTAAATGGATGAATATTGTTTCTCCATGAGTTTTATTTAACTTCTGGATATCAGATATTTAAACTTTGTTTTCAATTTTCCAGCTCATTAAACTCGGCTGTGGTTAAAAACTTTATTATTATATATGTGTGCTTATTTCTGAAAATAAATTATAAATAATAAGATGCTGGGCCAAATATGTATATTTACTATGACCTGAATGTTTGTGTTCCTCCCCCAATATTCATGTGTTGAAACTTTATGCTTGATGACAGTACTGGGAAGTAGGGTCTTTGGGAGGTGATTAGATCAGGAGGCAGAGTCCTCAATTATGGAATTAGTCTCTTATAAAAGAGACCCAGAAAAATTTCCTTTGCCCCTTCTGCTGTGTGAGGTAATAGTGAAAAGCCAACTTTCTAGTTATCAACTGGGAAGTACAGACACAGAATCTGATCATCCTGACACTTTAATGTCAGACTTTCAGCCTCCAGAAGTGTACAAAACACATTTTTATTGTTCATGAGCTACCTAGTCTGTTGTATTTTGGTGCAGCAGCCTGCATGGACTATCACTTTGATGATCTAATTACATATTTCAATTTCAAGGGTAATTGTTAAAATATCATATAGAAAANCCTCCAGAAGTGTACAAAACACATTTTTATTGTTCATGAGCTACCTAGTCTGTTGTATTTTGGTGCAGCAGCCTGCATGGACTATCACTTTGATGATCTAATTACATATTTCAATTTCAAGGGTAATTGTTAAAATATCATATAGAAAATTTATAAATTCCAAATGAAAGAAGAAAAATGGAATTATAACAAATAATCATAAATAAGAATAGAAAAGCAAACTAGAACAGATACACACACAAAAATAAATAGGCAGAAAATGAGTTTAAGGTATTAGAAATTACACTGAATGTAAAATGTCTAAATTATCCAGTTAAATGACAAGATTAGCAGTTTGGAAATAAAATGAAACTCAAACATATGTTATTTTAAGAAAGGCATTTAAAAGAGAATAGTGGAAATTAAAAGGATATATATACCATGTAAACTCTAATTTAATAATTCTAGTGCAGATATAGCAACTTCAAACCAAGAAAACTTAAAAGTAAACAATAAAACTACTAGAGATAAGAAGGATTATTTCCTAATGAGAAAAGATTCTAATTGCCAGGTAGATTTCTACATTTGTATGACATTTAATTACCTTGCCCAATGTATGAAAAGAAAAAAAATATTATTTCTTTCTGACAGAGAAAAGCAACAACTACAAAATTAAATAGAACATTGATCTACATAATTAACAAAACTGATCCAATTAAAAATATATACATATTTCTATCTTAAGTATTTACAAGATATACATTCTTTCAATATATTCAGATTATTTGAAAGTATTGTGATACACTAGTCATAAAGTAAGTCTCCATCAATTCTAATGAATTGATTTCATTATAAAATATTCCTCTGAGCACAATTCAATTAAGCCAGTAAAAAAAAAAAGATAATTAAAAACATCAAAAGACATTTTAGAAATGAGAAATTAATAAATTAATTTAAAACATCATTTTGAAGTAAAATGGACTTTTCTGTCCTTGTGTAAAACTTTTTCTCTCCTCAGAGTATATCTATACATTTTGACATATAGATTCTTGTTGGCACATCAAAAACATGCACAGGATAGTCCCATCCATCCTCAAAAATCTCCCTTGAATGAAAATCTTTAAAATCACACCTTTTTCATAATCCCTGGTAATCACTGATCACTTCTGTATCCTTATTGTTGTTGTTTAGTCACTAAATCAGGTCTGAATGTTTCTCAACCCTGTGAGTCATAGCTGGGTTCCTTTGTTAATGGGGTTTCCCAGGCAAGAATACCAGAGTGGGTTGCCGTTTCCTTCTCCAGAGGGTCTTCCTGACCCAGAGATAGAACTCCCAGCTCCTGCACTGCAGGTACATTTTTACCTCTGAGGCACTGGGAAACCCAGGTAATCCCCTTAGTTTTGACTTTTCTAGAATGTCATAATAATGGAATCACATCTTTTGAAATTGACTTCTTTTACTTGGCATAAAGTCTTGCATATTTCTAAAGTTCATTCTTTTTTCTTATTGAATAGTGCTCTATTATATGGACAAATAAACCAGGTGGCTCAGTGGTAAAGAATCTGCCTGCCAAGCAGGAGATGCAAATTTGGTCCCTGTGTTGGGAAGATCCTCTGGAGAAGGAAATGCAACTCACTTCAATATTCTTGCCTTGGAAATCACATAGGCAGAGGAATCTGGAGGGTAAGGTCCATAGGGTTGCAAAAGAATTGGACATGACTTAGCAATTACACAGCAACATAACAACAACAACAAATTACAATTTGTTTTTCTATTCTATCCTTGAAGAATATTTGGGTTAATGATAGCTTTATCAATTATCAATAGAGCTGCTATGAATACTGTGTTCAGGTTATTGCATAAGCATACGTTTTTTATTTCTCTAGAGAAGATACCCAGGAGTGAGGCTGCTGGGTCATATGGTAAGTATATGTTTAACATTCTCAGAAACTGCTATACCTTTTTGTATTCCCACTAGCAGTGTTCTCAGAGTTCCAGTTGCTCTGAATACTAACCAGAACTTTGTTCCTTTATTTAAGCTCTTCTAATAGTTGTATAGTGGAATCTTCATGGTTTCATTTTGCATATCCCTGATGGCTGTTAATGTTGAACATCTCTGTCATTCTTATGTCTTCTTCAGTGAAGTGGCTATTCCTGCTTTTTGCTGATTTTTCAGTTAGATTATGTTTTCTTATTTTTGAGTTTCAAGTGTACTTTATTTATTCTGGATACCTGTTCTTTGTGGATATGTAATATAAAAATATTTTCTCTTATTTCTTGGCTTGCCATTTCATTCTCTTAACAATGTCTTTCATTGTGTTTTTTTTCCCCTGGTGAAGTCTAATTTATCATTTTTTCTTTTATGAATTATGTTTTTGGTAGCATGTCTAAGAACTCAATACCAAACCCAAGGTCACATAGATTTTCTCCCATGTCCTTTCTAAAAGTGTTATATTTTTATATTTAGATACATGATTCACTTTGAGTTAATTTCTATATAAGATGTAAAATTTACAAGATTCATTTCTTTAGCCTATGAACCTCTAGCTGTTTCAGTACAATTTGCTGAAACAACTAGCCTTTATTCATTGAATTGATCTTATATCTTTGTCAAAAATCAATTGGTCATATTTACATTGATCTATCTTTAGAATCTCTGTTCTATTCCTTTATCTATGTGTCTATTTCTTCATCAATACCATACAGACTTGATTACTGTAGATTTATAATAAGCATCAACATTAGCAGAGTAATTCCTCCAAATTTATTCTTGTCTTTCCAAATTCTTCTAGCTATTCTAATTCCTTTGCTGTTCCCTATAAATTTTAGAGCTAGCAGATTTAATCTGAGAAAAATATTTCATAGATTTTGATGGGAGTTGTGTTAAAATCTACAGAACAATGTGGAGAAAATTAGCATCTTTAATAAACTGAGTCAATAAACAAAAATGGTAGGGATGATCATTTACTTAGAACTTTATTTCATTTATCACATTTTTCATCATATAGGTCCTATTATTACTTTATTATATTTATAAATAAGTATTTATTTTTGGAAGTTATTGCATTTTTATGGTATTTTATGGATTTTGCTTTTGTAGAATAGTTTTTATATTCTAAGTTTGTATAGCTAGTGCCTAAAAATAAGATTCATTTGCCATGTGTTGACCTTGTGACTTAGGACCTTACTAAACCCATGAGTTCCGTAATTGATTATAGATTCTTGGGGATTTTCTACTTAGATGATCATGTTGTCTGTGGAGAAGGGAAGTTTTATGTCTTTTTTTCTCCCAATCTACATGTTCTTTACTTCTCTTTTTGTCTTATTACCTTTGCAAAAGCAAAAAATACATTTTCTAAAACAATGTATATGAACTTTCGTTTCCAAGATAAAACAGATTGAATACACTTTTCCCTACTTCACCTACTATTACAACTAAAATCTATGCACATCGTATATATAAAATAAACTTAAGACTCTGAAAGGTAGAGAGAAGGTAAACTAGTTAAGATCCTTGGATCCTAATGAATGACCCGTTAGCGGATTTCTTGAGATTTTTGCCTAATATATCCAAGACTAGATGCTGGAAAAGCTATAAATGCAAATAGACACAGACAAGCTTTAGGGAAAGCCTGTTCTCCTTAGACAAAGGAGCAAGGAAAGAGGAAGACTAACCAGATAGAGAAGTTTCAGACAATTGCCCTCCTCTTGCAAATACCATGCGTTCTACCTCCAGCCCCACAGCTAAGGCCAAGTGAGGAGCCTCGGTTCATACTCTTGTCCTACTTTAATATGGCATCCCTCTTTTCTTCCTTCAGAGTGATTTTAAAAGACCTAGTGGGGATGTAAGACTTTCATTCCAGTCTCAGCTGCCCCTTGGCACAAGCATAGTACTGTCAGCGCTTACCATATCAGCAGCTGTAATGAAGTGTCCTCCCCAGTTAGGGCAGTGTAAGCAGAGCTTTAATGGGGCGTCTGAACTTCCACCTCTGCAATCTTTCACCCGAGTAGATACAAAGGAGGCTAGGTAGAGAATATGAATATCCACTCCTAGAATTGGGAAGATTGCCTCACTCCTTTCTCTCAGTATTACAATATCAGAAGCTGTTTGCTAAAACAAAAGATTGGAATGAGAGCCAGAGTCTCAGAACACAATACTCAAACTGTCTGGGATACAATCTTCTAATAGATTAATGGTTAAACAAACTGTGGTGCATCCATACCAGGGGATGCTATTCAGCAATACAAAGAAATAAACTATTGATACAGGCAACAACTGGGATGGATCACAGGGCAATATTCTCAGTAAAAATATGTTAACCTCAAAGGCCACATATTGTATTCCCTTTGCATAACATTCTCAAAAGACAAAATTACAGAGATGGAAAATAGATAAGTGATTGTCAGGGTTACAGATGGTAGGGGACTAAAGGTGGATATATTTATAAATGAGTAGAATGAGGGAGATCTTTTTATCTGAAAGAATATTCCAATATCATGATTACAATGTATAGCTATACAATTAGATATAGATATGTACATATGGGATAAAAAATATACAGAACTAATCACATATTATATAAATGTCAGTTTCCTGGTTTTCATATGGTTCCCAAGTTACACTAGATATGATCATTGAGAGAAAATGCTTGAAGGGTACATAGTAATTCTCTACTTTCTTAGCAGCTTCTTGTAAATCTATTTATAATTATTTCAAAATAAAAAGATTTAAAAATAAGAAAAAAATGTATCTAAGAATCAGTGTTAGTAAAACTAGAAAATATTTTGCTGTTAAAAATAACAAAACTGTATGATGAATGTAAAGCAATATATAGTGCAATCTACAGCCTTCAATGTATATGAAATAAAAAGAATGGCTGAAAATTGATGAGTTGATAATTTGTTGAAGAAGTTAGAAAAAGATGAGAAAAATAAAGCCAAAGAAAAGTTGAGGAAAGACAACAAACATAATAAATGAAATAAAGAAAGAAAAATATAGTTTTTAAAAAAGGATCAATTGCATATGATAACCTATATCAGTTCAGTTCAGTTGCTCAGTCATGTCCAAATCTTTGCAACCCCATGAAAAACAGCATGCCATCCTTCCTGTCCATCACCAAATCCCAGTGTTTGCCCAATCTCATGTCCATTGAGTCAGTGATGTCATCCATTCATCTCATCCTCTGTCGTCCCCTTCTTATCCAGCCTTCAATCTTTCCCAGCATCAAAGTCTTTTCAAATGAGTCAGGTCTTTCCATCAGGTGGCCAAAGTATTAGAGTTTCAGCCTTAGCATCAGTCCTTCCAATGAAGACCCAAGACTGACCTCCTTTAGAATGGACTTGTTGGATCTCCTTGCAGTCCAAGGGACTCTCAAGAGTCTTTCCAACATCACAGTTCAAAAGCTTCAATTCTTTGACACTCAGCTTTCTTTATAGTCCAACTCTCACATCCATACATGACCACTGGAAAAACCATAGCCTTGACTAGATGGACCTTTGTTGGCAAAGTAATGTCTCTGCTTTTGAATATGCTATCTAGGTTGGTCATAACTTTCCTTCCAAGGAGTAAATGTCTTTTAATTTCCTGGCTGAAATCACCATCTGCAGTGATTTTGGAGCCCAGAAAATTAAACTCAACCACTGTTCCCACTGTATCCCAAAATATTTGCCATGAATTGATGGGACCAGATGCCATGATCTTAGTTTTCTGAATGTTGAGCTGTAAGCCAACTTGTTC
>SJYV01035627.1:55325-142737 GCA_006410875.1 Neotragus pygmaeus
CAAGGTCAAATTTGCCTGTTACTCCAGGTGTTTCTTGACTTCCTGCCTTTGCATTCTAGTCCCTATAATGAAAAGGACATCTTTTGGGGGTGTTATTTCCAAAAGGTTTTGTAGGTCTTCATAAAATCATTCAACTTCAGCTTCTTCAGCATGACTGGTCAGGAAGTATACTTGGATTACCATGATATTGAATGGTTTGCCTTGGAAACGAATAGAGATCATTCTGTTGTTTTCGAGATTGAATCCAAGTACTGCATTTTTGGACTCTTTTGTTGACTATGATGACTACTCCATTTCTTCTAAGGAATTCGTGCCCACAGCAGTAGATATAATGGTCATCTGAGCGAAATTCACACATTTCAGTTCATTTTAATTCACTGATTCCTAGAATGTTGATGTTCACTCTTGCCTGCTTGACCACTTCCAATCTACCTTGATTCATGGACCTAACATTCCAGATTCCTATGCAATATTGCTCTTTACAGCATCAGACCTTGCTTCTATCACCAGTCACATCCACAACTGGGTGTTGTTTTTGCTTTGACTCCATCCCTTCATTCTTTCTGGAGTTATTTCTCCACTGGTTGTGGAGAAATAGCATATAGGGCTTGTTAAAACTGATTTTGGATACCATCCAAAAATTTCTATTTGAGTAGTTCTGGAGTGCCAAATTAAGCTTCTTTTAAACAAATAACGCAATAGAGAAAACTCTGGAGATATTGAGAAAGAAAGAGCACAAATAATTAAAAATCACATCAATAATTAAAAAGGAAACATTAGTACAGATGCTACAAACATTAAACAGATAATGAGAATGTTATTAAAAGTGAGTTATCAAAATTTTTGATGGTTTCAAATAAAATGGGTTTTTCCAAACCTGTAATTTACCAAATCTAACTTTAGAAAAGTTAGATTTTAAACATTTAAGCAGTATCAGATATTGTGTCATAACTATAGATGAAAAACTATGTATTATAAAAAACACAATGATATTTTAAAGGTAAAAGAGGGTCCATTGAAAAAATTTTCTATTTTTCCATGTGCTTGATATTTATTATAATTAAAATGTTGGGGTAAAAATCTTTTTATACACAGGCATGCATAAGCATACACATACACACACACAGACACACACAGACACACACACACACACATCTGTTATTTTATAAATCAAGCAAGCATTAAGGAAAATCCCTCCAATCTTACTCAAAGTTTTCCAAAGAATAGAAATTGAAGTTCTCTTACTTTTTTTTTTTTTACTACAACTGCTTATCCTTGGTACAAAAATCTCACAAAGATAACATGTAGAATAAAAATTGTTTACCAAATTTTGTCATTCATGACTGTTCCACCAAGCTCCTTTTTGTGTTATATGAGGTCTCTGCCCTTCAGGGCAATGCTTTAATGTAAGTAAACAATCCTGCCTCACTTATAGTCTGGGTGCAATTGGCTGCCTTAGGATTGGGTCCTGGAGGAAGTGAATCCGAGCAGATGAGCACTTTAAGAGCTATTCCTCAGAATGCTGAAATCATGGGTGTCGCATGGACAGAAGGCCTGTTGGTTTTCAAAGATAGATGTTTGGGGAAATTCCTCTCTCAGGTGTGGGTCTTAAGAGTTGGGGAACCAAATGGTGGGTTAAAATATTTTGCTCCTCAGGGCAAAACTTGGGGAGTTTTAAGCTCCTTTCTGATTATGGACTACAGTGTTTATGGTGACATTGTGGCCCAGCCTCTTCCACCCTTTTTGATGTGTGTGTGTGTGTTTGTGTGTGTGTGTGTGTGTNTCAGGTGGTCTGGTATTCCCATCTCTTTCAGAACTTTCCACAGTTTATTGTGATCCACACAATCAGAGGCTTTGTCATAGTCAGTAACGTTTTTCTGGTACTCTCTTGCCTTTTCTATGATCCAGCAGATGTTGGCAATTTGATCTCTGGTTCCTCTGCCTTTTCTAAAATCAGTTTAAACATTTGGAAGTTCACAGTTCATGTATTGCTGAAGCATGGCTTGGAGAATTTTGAGCATTACTTTACTAATGTGTGAGATGAGTGCAATTGTGTGGTAGTTTGGACATTCTTTGGCATTGATTTCTTTGGGATTGAAATGAAAACTGACCTTTTCCAGTCCTGTGGCCACTGCTGTGTTTTCCAAATTTGCTGGAAAGGAGAGAATGAAACAAATGGAGGAGACAAAAATATTCAAAGAAATAGTAAAAAATACCACAGTATACCAGAATTAGAGAACAACCTTAGTTGAACTGAAACTAGTTACTAAAAGCGTAAGAAGATAAAAAGTCTCACTGATAGAAAAATAATGGTGGTGAAAACTAAGAACAAGAAATTTATAAAATCCTAAAAGCTTCCAGAAAGAGAGGGAAAACTAGCTGCAAATAGACAAGAATCAGGTTGTTCCACCAGAATGATTACTGACGACTCAGGTGCATAAAGGCAATAGGTCAATTTTCTCAATGTTCTGAGGATAAATAAAGAACCTTGAACCTGGATATATCAAAAGTATCATTCAAATATGAGTGAGAAATAAGAAAGTGTCAGACATGCCTACAGGTGACAGCAAAGATACCTTAAACAATAATTCAGATTTTCTCTAAAAAACAAGAGAATGAATGACTGAGTGAATGAATAAATAATGCTGACCGCTTCAGCATAAACGAACATTTAGCTTCATGTACTTCTCTGAGGAAGACAGTTACAAGTAGTCCAGTTGTTCACAATGAAATTTCTAGTGAAATTCTTCAGTGTTTGCTTTTGAACACCTCCTTCATTGCATATACTGACTATGAGCTTTGTCTTCTTATCTATGAAGTCTAATTCTACATGTTTCTGGCTATGAAATTCTCTGGTCTAATTACTGTCTCTATTTCATACGTTGTGAATTTCACATAGGCTGATGTTGCTTTGAGTATTTTTTTTACTATTTTTTTGGCATATCTATCTTTCCATATTTTTTTCTGGGATTTTGGGTGAGACGGGAAGTAAATACATGTACTCAGCTCATCATCTCATACACTATCCTAACTGCATACAGTCCAGTCCCATGAAAACTTTTATTTAACAAATGGATTCAAGCTCAGTTGCTAATCCATCCTGCTACAAAAACCTCAGTGTAAGGCTGAGGAAACCAGAGTCAAGGCAGATAGAAGGGTTTGCTCTGGTAGATGCAGTAAATTGAGACAGAATCAATATGAAAATTTAGTTCTATAAAGTACTGGAGCTGAAAACTTTCTACTTGCTCATATTGGATGTTTGGTTAACTTAAAGCTCTTAAATATATATTTAAATGGTTTACATAGGCTTCTAAAAATAAAAAGATAACTATGAATATGGAATTAAATATTGGGAAAGCAAATGTGAGTTTTCTTCTAAAGTATACAAACTGTACTGTCTATCATTTTTTTCAAATAGTGCAACTAACGTCACCCTGTATTTTGACTGCTAAGCCATATACTTTTATATACAGAGATGACTAAATGATTAAAAAATGATTTTTATATTTTTCCAGATCTCTTGAATATAGAAACTAAATCCACTATAGCCCATTCTATAATTCTTTGTGATATATTGTGGCTGATAGTGATTACAATCAGCATTTATGGTCACTGAAAGTTTGATCCAGACAGTGTTAAGTGCTTAGGAGATACATATAAACCATTTTACAGACAAGATTGAGGCCACCACACATTAAGAAAAATGGTACAAGAGCACATAGATATTAATGGGCCAGAGCAGACCTGGAGGCCTGTGTTATGAGCCATAAAAGCTACATTTCATCCTTGTTCTGAGTTAGCCAGTGGGGTGCTGAAAAATGTATCATCATATATACACATACACAAACACATACATGAAACATGTGTTCCTATCTTTCCACATGTGGGTTCATGTTTAGACACAGAAAACAATACATTTGAGAGAATAAGTTAAAATAAAAAAGTAATAGTTTGATAAAGAATATTACTAGAAATTACTTCAAGGTTTGTATTTATGATATTTTATATATATATATATATAAAGTTCAGTTCAGTCGCTCAGTCATGTGTGTGTGTTTTCTCATTTGCCTCATGTGTAGTCATTGCTCAGCCAGCCTTTAGATTTTTTTCAGAGAAAAGAATTTTGTATGTAGAAACACTGTGTCCATGGGAGGAGGTGTGTTCAGGATCCTCCTATATCACAGTCTTGAACCTCAGGAGACATCATCAGTTCAGTTCAGTTCAGTTCAGTCGCTCAGTCATGTCTGACTCTGCAACCCCATGAATCGCAGCATGCCAGGCCTCCCGGTCCATCAACAACTCCCGGAGTTCACTCAAACTCACGTCCATCGAGTCGGTGATGCCATCCCGCCATCTCATCCTCTGTCGTCCCCTTCTCCTCCTGCCCCCAATGCCTCCCAGCATCAGAGTCTTTTCCAATGAGTCAACTCTTTGCACGAGGTGGCCAAAGTACTAGAGTTTCAACATCATTCCTTCCAAAGAACACCCAGGGCTGATCTCCTTTAGAATGGACTGGTTAGAGACATATATATATATATAATTTATCAGTTTATATATAGATATATCTGTATTATTAGCTAAAGAGTAAAATCTCATTCACTCAAAGTTGAATTTGACTCTTTATCATGTAAAGTTTAGCAGTGACAATAGATGAAAGATGGTTTCTGGGTGAAGACTCTGCTAAGAACGCCTTTCTTTCAGATACAGAATTCAATACAAGGTCACTGATTGTGTTTCATAAACATCTTTTTCTATTGTACATAGCTTCAGCATTTTTGCCGAATGAGATGTTTCTCATTTATGCTAGCACTTATCACTCATCCATCTGTACCTTCTTTAGACTATCTTATTCTACCACTGAACAGTTTAAGATAAATAACTGCTTTACTAGAAGGGAAATAATACTCTTGAATTTTTCTTATATATAATAATTTTTTGGTTCAAAACTATTAAAAATATGTGACACTGTAACATAAGGAAAGAATATTAGCTATAGATCTGAAATTCTACTGCTGTTATTAACTTCTTGCTAAATTTGATCATGTATATATATATATAGGTCCAGGTTATCATGCAAAACTGATAAAGTGACTAATGCAATTGCAATATTTAACAGTTCAATAGTTGAAGATCACTTTAATTCACTTTTGGTTTTGCATGTTTCATAGTAAAGGTATTGAATTCTTTGTTCTTATATCTGATTCTGATATATTTTTCCATTATAGATGACTAAATAAATCTATACATCTAGTGGTTATCATTTCCCTATTCAATCTACAAGTCTGCTTCTGCAAGGAAAGAACTTGCAAGGAAATTGATTTGGGCTAATTCAGAAGAAATATATGACTCTGAAATAGTATATTCTCCATCACCAGAGATATTCGAGTATAACTTGGATGACTACATATTAATTCTAAAGTAGAATTATCTACATAGAATTAATAAGGGGGATTTCAACATCTGACAAGGGATGAGAAAGCCAAAGGATCTAAGTTATCTTTAATATCTCTTACCTCTTCAGTCATTGGAACTGCTTCTTTTTCTCCTTATTTTCATACAATAAAACAGCAAAATCATTCAGCAACTCTCTCTCATAACAAAGTAATGCCATTTCTTCCTTATGGGTCTTTGTGTGTTCTAATCATCTACATTTACATTTGCATTAATTATGTTAAATTAGTGTCTAACTGTGATGCTGAGAAAGCTATCAGGCTTCAGTGTCCTCAACACCAAAAGAGGACTGGTCTTGTGAAATCTAAGTTTTGCTAGGAGTGCTAAAGGTATATGAATATATCCGCTCTCTATCTCAATTATCTCCAACATATACAATGGGTTATAGTTTCTCAACCTTACTTTCACCTCTTCCTAATGAGACTCATATAAAGAAAAGTGTTATCTATGTGAATCTCATTTGCTAAATTTGGGGTTGAAGTTAAATATCCTTTTTCAATGATTTGGTACATTAGCCAATTTCAGTACTACAATCACCGTCCTAGAAAAGATTGCCAAGAAAAGCTTAAAATTGAGTATCTCCTGCTAATTTGTTTTCCAAAGTATTAAAAATGTAGCTGCAAGGATAATGCTTTGTGGATTGTGCTATCCATCCTCTCTATTTTGCTGATGTCACACTAAGGTGTCAATTAAAGATGATATGTGCAAATCATTTAAAGCCCCAAAGAAAAAAAAGGAAAAGGTCACAAAATATAAGGTCATGCCCAGGCAATTAAGGAAGCAATAAATGGAAATTATAAATGGCAGGCAAACCAAGCCCATAGAAATGGTATGGGTAATGGGTATTAAATCTCAGACTCTCTTTTTTGCCTGTATGTTGTCCTTTCAGCAGAATATGCCATAAGTCGAGCAAGGTCTTTTGGAAAGACAAGCATCAGATTCTGTGCAAGTTTCCGGCTATATTGTTTGGTATGGATAACATTTATTAGCCTGGAAGTATCATTCTTAAGAATTTTCTATTATTGAGAAAAACAAGAGACTTGCTATTTACAGGCTTTTTTCCCCAAGAATCAAGTTAATTGTATACAGGATATGTAGTAAACACAAATGCATAGTTCTTTTCAAAGTTATATACTCATACTTAGCCCTCTAGTTTTCTGAGCTATCTTATTGATATAAAAACTTAATACAAATATATATTTAAGGAACTAATATCAGAATGTAAATTCACATCGTTTCAAAGCATAACCTTGTCTAGCTTTACATTCTAAGGACCTCAAGTATTTTAAGATCCTTAAAGACTGACTGGATTCAGTCTTTCCTCGTATCTATTTGTGAAAAGGAGACATGGGTGGAAAGTATCAGGTGTGTTACTTTCAGAGGGCAGAGGAAAATAAGAATGTGGGTGATCATTCAACCACTGCTAAGTTTATTAGCAGTAAATTAAGTTATTGCTAAGCAGTAACTTAATGCAGTATTTGCCAGAGTAAACCAGATGATCCTGACAATGTCATGGTTTTACTTGGGTGACTTTCTTGCTAAACTTCTCATCTCTGCCCAAAAGACTGTGACACCTGGAGGGGTTCAGAGTATTAGAGCAGCATAGAGATGGGTATTGCCTGTTAACATTGTGGTGTGGGGCTGGTGATCTGTATATCTTAAAAGGAGAAGCAATTAACCTTCATTGCTGCTTAACAAGCAAGTCAGACTTTCAAAGCAGGTATCACCTAGGGGACCAGAGCAGAAATTAAATTATCATGGAATGTTGTAGGCCATATGCTTTGGTGGAGGTTTAAGCATTTTTTCTTCTGCCTAGAATATGCTTCCTCTCACTCCTCACAGGTCATACTTTTGTTCTCAGCTTCTATGTCTCCTCTGGCTTTTCTGACTCTCTAGTCCAGTTTCTTCTACAGGCTCTCAGAGCACTTGGTTCTTACATACCATATTACTTACCACACTCTTCTTTACTGTATGTTTGTTTCCTGACTAAACGCAAATTTCCAAGATGGTGTGGGTTCAGTCCATGTATCTCCTGTGCTTGACAAAATGCTTGGTTTATTATAGGCATTGTATGGAGATCTGTCACTAACCCCCATTCCTCTGCTGCTGCTGCTGCTAAATCACTTCAATCGTGTCCAACTCTGTGTGACCCCATAGACGGAAACCTACCAGGCTCCTCCGTCCCTGGGATTCTCCAGGCAAGAACACTGGAGTGGGTTGCCATTTCCTTCTCCAATGGATGGAAGTGAAAAGTGAAAGTGAAGTTGCTCAGTCCTGTCCAACTCTTCACAACACCATGGACTGCAGCCCACCAGGCTCCTCTACCCATGGGGCTTTCCAGGCAAAAGTACTGGAGTGGGGTACCATTGCCTTCTCCAAAGCCCCACTCCTCAATGGGTCCCAAATGAAAATACGTGTCTGTTAGCATATGTTGGGTTTCCAGTGATCTCCAATAAATAGTAGGGCTGATATTCTGGAAAAGAAAGAGAATTACAAGCATACCTCATTCTACTGTAATTCACTTTATTGTGCTTTACTGATGCTGCCTTTTTTTTTTTTTTTTTTTTTTACGAATTGAAGGTTTGTGACAGCCCTGGGTCAAGGAAGTCTATTGTCACCATTTTCCCAACAGAATGTGCTCTCTTCATGCCCCTGGATCACATGTTGGTAATTCTCACAGTATTTCAAACTTTTCCATTATTATTATATTTGTCATGATGACCTGAAATCTTTGATGTCACTGTTGTAATTGTTTTGGGGTGCCGTAAACCACACCTATATAAGATGGCAAAACTAATCAATATATATTGTGTGTGTTCTGAATGTTCTACCAACTGGCTGCTTCCCTATCTCTCTCCCTGTCCTTGACCCTTCCTATTCCCTGAGATACAACAATATTGAAATTAGGTTAATTAATAACCTTACAATGGCCTCTCAGTTTTCAATTGGAGGGGAGGGTTGCATGTCTCTTACTCTAAAACAAAAGCTAGAAATAATTAAGCTTAGTGAAGAAGGCATGTTGAAAGTTGAGACAGTTTGAAAGCTAGAGATTACAGCTTTTCAGTTGCCACAGACAGTGATTCCTCTGATGGATCTGAGCAAAGTAAACTGAAAACCTACTGGAAAGGATTCACTGTTATAGATACCATTAAGAATATTTGTGATTCATGGGAAGAGGTCAAGATATCAACGTTAACAGGAATTTGAAAGAAGTTGATTTCAACTCTCATGGATGAATTTGAGGAATTCAAGACCAGTAATGGAAGTAACTGCAGATGTGGTAGAAATAGCAAGAGAACTGGAATTAGAAGTGGAGCTTGAAGATGCAACTGAATTGCTGTAATCTCTTGACAAAACTATTGGATGAGGAATTGCTTTGTATGAGTGAGCAAAGAATATGGTTTCTTGAAATGGAATCTGCTCCTGGTGGAATGTTGTGAAGGCTGTTGAAATGACAACAAAGGATTTGGAATATTGCATAAATTTAGTTGCTAAAACAGCAGCAGTGTTTGAGAAGACTGACTCCAATTTTTAAACTGTGGGAAATGGCATTGTATGCTACCAAAAACTGTTCATGAAAAAAAAAAATCAATTGATACAGCAAACTTCACTGTTGTCTTATTTCAAGAAATTGCCACAGCTACCGCAACCTTTAGCAATCACCATCCTGATCAGTCAGCAACAACCANCTTTCCTCGTATCTATTTGTGAAAAGGAGACATGGGTGGAAAGTATCAGGTGTGTTACTTTCAGAGGGCAGAGGAAAATAAGAATGTGGGTGATCATTCAACCACTGCTAAGTTTATTAGCAGTAAATTAAGTTATTGCTAAGCAGTAACTTAATGCAGTATTTGCCAGAGTAAACCAGATGATCCTGACAATGTCATGGTTTTACTTGGGTGACTTTCTTGCTAAACTTCTCATCTCTGCCCAAAAGACTGTGACACCTGGAGGGGTTCAGAGTATTAGAGCAGCATAGAGATGGGTATTGCCTGTTAACATTGTGGTGTGGGGCTGGTGATCTGTATATCTTAAAAGGAGAAGCAATTAACCTTCATTGCTGCTTAACAAGCAAGTCAGACTTTCAAAGCAGGTATCACCTAGGGGACCAGAGCAGAAATTAAATTATCATGGAATGTTGTAGGCCATATGCTTTGGTGGAGGTTTAAGCATTTTTTCTTCTGCCTAGAATATGCTTCCTCTCACTCCTCACAGGTCATACTTTTGTTCTCAGCTTCTATGTCTCCTCTGGCTTTTCTGACTCTCTAGTCCAGTTTCTTCTACAGGCTCTCAGAGCACTTGGTTCTTACATACCATATTACTTACCACACTCTTCTTTACTGTATGTTTGTTTCCTGACTAAACGCAAATTTCCAAGATGGTGTGGGTTCAGTCCATGTATCTCCTGTGCTTGACAAAATGCTTGGTTTATTATAGGCATTGTATGGAGATCTGTCACTAACCCCCATTCCTCTGCTGCTGCTGCTGCTAAATCACTTCAATCGTGTCCAACTCTGTGTGACCCCATAGACGGAAACCTACCAGGCTCCTCCGTCCCTGGGATTCTCCAGGCAAGAACACTGGAGTGGGTTGCCATTTCCTTCTCCAATGGATGGAAGTGAAAAGTGAAAGTGAAGTTGCTCAGTCCTGTCCAACTCTTCACAACACCATGGACTGCAGCCCACCAGGCTCCTCTACCCATGGGGCTTTCCAGGCAAAAGTACTGGAGTGGGGTACCATTGCCTTCTCCAAAGCCCCACTCCTCAATGGGTCCCAAATGAAAATACGTGTCTGTTAGCATATGTTGGGTTTCCAGTGATCTCCAATAAATAGTAGGGCTGATATTCTGGAAAAGAAAGAGAATTACAAGCATACCTCATTCTACTGTAATTCACTTTATTGTGCTTTACTGATGCTGCCTTTTTTTTTTTTTTTTTTTTTTTACGAATTGAAGGTTTGTGACAGCCCTGGGTCAAGGAAGTCTATTGTCACCATTTTCCCAACAGAATGTGCTCTCTTCATGCCCCTGGATCACATGTTGGTAATTCTCACAGTATTTCAAACTTTTCCATTATTATTATATTTGTCATGATGACCTGAAATCTTTGATGTCACTGTTGTAATTGTTTTGGGGTGCCGTAAACCACACCTATATAAGATGGCAAAACTAATCAATATATATTGTGTGTGTTCTGAATGTTCTACCAACTGGCTGCTTCCCTATCTCTCTCCCTGTCCTTGACCCTTCCTATTCCCTGAGATACAACAATATTGAAATTAGGTTAATTAATAACCTTACAATGGCCTCTCAGTTTTCAATTGGAGGGGAGGGTTGCATGTCTCTTACTCTAAAACAAAAGCTAGAAATAATTAAGCTTAGTGAAGAAGGCATGTTGAAAGTTGAGACAGTTTGAAAGCTAGAGATTACAGCTTTTCAGTTGCCACAGACAGTGATTCCTCTGATGGATCTGAGCAAAGTAAACTGAAAACCTACTGGAAAGGATTCACTGTTATAGATACCATTAAGAATATTTGTGATTCATGGGAAGAGGTCAAGATATCAACGTTAACAGGAATTTGAAAGAAGTTGATTTCAACTCTCATGGATGAATTTGAGGAATTCAAGACCAGTAATGGAAGTAACTGCAGATGTGGTAGAAATAGCAAGAGAACTGGAATTAGAAGTGGAGCTTGAAGATGCAACTGAATTGCTGTAATCTCTTGACAAAACTATTGGATGAGGAATTGCTTTGTATGAGTGAGCAAAGAATATGGTTTCTTGAAATGGAATCTGCTCCTGGTGGAATGTTGTGAAGGCTGTTGAAATGACAACAAAGGATTTGGAATATTGCATAAATTTAGTTGCTAAAACAGCAGCAGTGTTTGAGAAGACTGACTCCAATTTTTAAACTGTGGGAAATGGCATTGTATGCTACCAAAAACTGTTCATGAAAAAAAAAAATCAATTGATACAGCAAACTTCACTGTTGTCTTATTTCAAGAAATTGCCACAGCTACCGCAACCTTTAGCAATCACCATCCTGATCAGTCAGCAACAACCAGCGTCAAGGCAAGACCCTCCACCTGCAAAAACTATGACTCACTGAAGGCTCAGATGATAGTTAGACTTTTTAGCAATATGGTTTTAAAAATTAAACTAGGTACATTATTTTAGACATACTGTTATTGCATGCTTATGATAATGCAGTAGAGTGTAATATAACTTCTTTTCACTGGGAAACAAAAAAAATCATGTAATTCACTTTATTGCAATATTCCCTTTATTGTAGTAGTCTGGAACTAAATCTAAAATATCTCTGACATACGCCTATACTAGTAATGGGAACTGATTTTAAATTCCAAATTTAGACCTAGAAAAACACAGGTAATGACAACAATGATAATTTATATTTGTGTACATATTCCATATTGCAAAACACATTAATAAATGGTGAGATACTCATCCACATATCTTGATCAAGTACCATTTTGGGGGGAGGAGGGTGAGAAGGAGTAGGTTAGTCTTTTGACTGCTGCCAACAGTTGAATCTAGCTGGAGCAGTTAACTCCCTTACCAGATAGCTTAAATGTTTACTAAAACTCACATGTTTGGAAAGACACAAAGGGACTAGATGAGATGAATTAAGTTCATAGCATAGAATAAATTTGGCAATAAGGAGTTCATGATCTGAGTTACAGTTAGCTCCCTGTCTTGTTTTCGCTGACTGTATAGAGCTTCTTCATCTTTGGCTGCAAAGAATATAATCAATCTGATTTTGGTGTTGACCATCTGGTGATGTCCGTGTGCAGAATCTTCTTTTGTGTTGTTGGAAGAGAGTGTTTGCTATGACCAGTCTGTTTTCTTGGCAAGACAATTATTAGCCTTTGCCCTGCTTCATTCCATATTCCAAGGCCAAATCTGCCTGTTATTCCAGGTGTTTCTTGACTTCTTACTTTTGAATTCCAGTCCCCTATAATGAAAAGGACATCTTTNCCTTTGCCCTTTTTGTTGTTCTAGAAGCCAGCAAATGGAGAAACTAGAAGTAGACCCCAGCAAGCGTTCCATCCCTGATGTGGCCAACATAGTTCAAGAGAAAAAACACATGCCCAGAAGAGTTCGCCCTGAACCCAAAATTATACCAAGTGAGGAAGATCCTGACTTTGAAGATAATCCCGAAGTGCCTCCTTTGATTTGAAATCTCAGGCCACACTGCCTGTGACCTGCCAGACCCAGATTTGCTCCATACAGAGAGTGTGTGTATATTATTTACAGGGTAGACACAGTTATTTTCAGTATTAATACTCCAGTGCGTTAGATTCTACTTAGTACATTAATATTCTAAAACCAGTTTACAATTAAAACATGTACCTTCCAAGTACTGTATAATTTTTTTGTAATAAAGCATTGGTTAGTTAAAATGTTTAGTAAATTGTAGAATGATTATAGAAACATGCTGATTGTAAATCCCAGAACCATGGACCTGGGCAGACAGATGAAGTCACGGGTTAAAGAAAGCACTGATTATTAAACCGGTACCTCTGCTTTATCTAGGAGAAGGCAATGGCAACCCACTCCAGTACTCTTGCCTGGAAAATCCCATGGACGGAGGAGCCTGGTAGGCTGCAGTGCACAAGGTCTCGAAGAGTCGGACACGACTGAGCGACTTCACTTTCACTTTTCACTTTCATGCACTGGAGAAAGAAATGGCACCCCACCCCAGTGTTCTGTTCTCCTCCCATGGATGGAGGAGCCTGGTGGGCTGCCATCTGTGGGGTCACACAGAGTTGGACATGACTGAAGCGACTTAGCAGCAGCTTTATCTAGAACATTATTAACTCAGTATTCCAGATACAATATAGGGAAACTGTCGTTTCTCTGATCATGACTTGCTGCTACTGCTAAGTCGCTTCAGTCGTGTCCAACTCTGTGCGACCCCAGAGACAGCAGCCCACCAGGCTCCACCATCCCTGGGATTCTTCAAGCAAGAACACTGGAGTGGGTTGCCATTCCTTCTTACTAGCATTTAAACCAGACTTCTCCCCCAACTCCTCTCCCCCTCCCTCACGGGACACACACACCAATCAACAGATACATAAGTATCTACTGAGTCCTGGGACCTGCTCTGTTCTCACAGAATCGGTGGTAACAAGGCAGTGAAATATGCACACGTACCACATCAGGCAGTGACAAAGCCCGCAGTCAGAAGGAAGTGGAAGTGCTCTTGCCTCCAGAACTAATGCTTCTAAACCAGCAGAGCCCAGAGTTGCAGAAACAGGAGTAAACGTGGCCTGTTAATCATTAGGGTGTTAGTGAGAGGAGCCTCTCGCATTTTGATCCCTTGATCCCAGATCCATGCTCCTTGGCCCTGGGAGAAACAGCACCACATGTTGGATAGTAATTCAGAGTCTATACTTCATTCTTTGGAACATTATCTCACCCACACAAAGCATTATCACCCAGTTGGCACTGTAGGTGAGTCCGCAAAAGGCCACTTCAGTGTTCTAGCAGGCCAGCTTCTCCAGAGTGATGATGAACACGGATTGATGAACTCAACACATTGATTGAGTCCAGTCAATTCCATAGATACAGCTCTGTGGGCACACCTCATTTGTTGTAACGAGTCCCCTGGTCAGAGGCGGTGCTCCGTGAAGTACTGCGGCAGAGAATATGGCTGCCATTACGTAAACCCACAGATGGTGGTTTTGGCAGAAGTGCTATAGGGAAGGAAGGCAGATTCATATTCAGAGTGAATGTATATTCCAGTGAGAGCAAGATACCGCTTCTTCCATGATGGATGGAAATGTTCCAGTGTAATCAACCTGCCAGGCAAAAGCAGGTGATGGACGGTCCCCTGGGGTTTAGTGCCATATACGGAGTTCACTGTTGGTTTCTGCTACTGTCGAATCAGTCACTATGGATGTCTGCAAATTATATGACACTCCTCCCATCAAGAGGTGGATTCTCTGATCTCTCGTCTTGAATATGGGCCAACCTTAGTGACTTGCTTGCGACCTTCAGCATAATGATAAAATGATGTTGCGTGGTTGTCAAGGGTTTCTCAGATGGCTTGGTGGTAAAGAATCCACCTGCAATGGAGGAGACATGGATTTGATCCCTGGGTTGGGAAGAGAAGGAGATGGCAACCCACTCCAGTGTTCTTGCTTAGGAAATCCCGTGGACAGAGGATTCTGGCAGGCTATAGTCCATAGGGTCACAAAGAGTTGGACGTGACTTAGCGGCTAAACAATAACAACGTGGTTATCAGGGCTAAATCAGAAAAGGTGATATCACTGCCATTTGATTCTCTTGGTACATTCCCTCTGGGGGAATCCAGATGCCATGTAAAAAGTCCAACTTCCCTGGAGCTGCTATGCTGGAGATGCCACAGTAGGTGTTCCTGCCCACAGCCCCAGAAGCACTCTCAGCTGATGGCGTCATCTACCAGACCTGTGAGTGCGCCATCTTTGATGTCCAGTCCTGGCCACTGTCTGGCTGCAACTGTGTGAGACAAGCCAAAGTGAGAACGGGCCAGATGCCCCTTCCTAAACTCTGACCCACAACACTGTGAGCAAAATAAAATGGTTGTTGTCATCCTATAGACATAGAGTTTGTCCTGCAGCAATAGCTACCAGAACCAGATTTGGCACCTGGAAGTAGCGCGTTACCATAACTAAAATCAAAGATAAACAGTCATTGCTTAAGGCAGTCAGAAGCTAGAAGGACCTTGAGGAGGCTTGTGAGAGTTGGCTCCCTCCAGGAAGCAGACACCAAGAGAGAGAAGTGTGAGAGATTTATTGAGGGTAATGGCTTAGAATGCTGAAGAGAGGGAGCTGGAGTAGAAAAGGCTTCAGACTTTAGGTTTTAGATACAGGCTTGACATCCGTAAAATGAGGAAAGGTGAGGATGAAGGAGGATTGGCTAAACGGAGCCTCAGACCGCAATGCAGCGCTGAGAACGTCTCAGGCAACCCAGCTGGCAGCTCCAGGGCAAGACGGCCCATGGAAGGAAGACAGGCATGTTGGACAGAAATGGCTGTGCCTGGCAGCCCCAGCCACATTTAGCAGTTGCAGGGAAGCCAGGGAGAGGGAGATGGCCAGATCTGGAGAGCTGGAGTAGGTCTTGAAGGTGCTGCAGCCAGAGGCTACGGGCTGTTTGCTCTCCATGTGGCTGATTCTCTCTAGGAGGAGCTGAGCAGCACCCCTCTGTGGCCGATGACAGAAACTCACCTCCAGGTGGCTGTCAGTGGAAAGAGGAAAATGCTCTTTAGTGCTCGAACAAAGGAGACCTTCCTTCTGCAGAGAAAGTTTAGCCAAACTGTTTCCTGGGGGTAACATGGAAAAATGTCCCTGATGACTTATTGGGGTGAGCGAAAGAGATTTCCAAGTAGAATGCCAAAAATATCATCAGCTCGTGCCTTTTAGCTGCAAAATCTAAAGGCACACAGTCCATTTTCAAGCAGAATTTAGGGGAAATACAAAGGAACTAAACGGGCTTCGTTCAAAAATAATGAAACCTCATATAAACCAAAGTGGTGTAAGGCGAAGAAGCAATGGCCTGACGTCAGGATAAAGCACAGATGTTCACAGACACGGTTCACAGCCCGGGCGGCTGGTTGCAGAGGTGCTGAGTGTGGTTCCTGGGAAAGAGGCTTGGCGGCAGGGCTTCTCTCACTGCCGCTCTATATGACAGATCACTGGAAAAGAAATGCTGAACACAGTGGTTGCTCTTCGCCTGGGCTGGAAGAAGCACAGGCTGGAATCAAGATTGCTGAGAGAAATATCAATAACCTCAGATATACAGATGACATCACCCTATGGCAGAAGTAAAGGAGGAGAGTGAAAAAGTTGGCTTAAAGCTCAACATTCAGAAAACTAAGATCACAGCATCTGGCCCCATCACTTCATGGGAAATAGCGTCAGACATTATTTTTGGGGGCTCCAAAATCACTGCAGATGGTGATTGCAGCCATGAAATTAAAAGACGCTTACTCCTTGGAAGGAAAGTTATGACCAACCTAGATAGTGTATTCAAAAGCAGAGACATTACTTTGCCAAAAAAGGTCCATCTAGTCAAGGCTATGGTCATGTATGGATGTGAGAGTTGGACTGAGAAGAAGGCTGAGCAACAAAGAATTGATGCTTTTGAAGTGTGGTTTTGGAGAAGACTCTTGAGAGTCCCTTGGACTGCAAGGAGATCCAATCAGTCCATTCTGAAGGAGATCAGCCCTGGGATTTCTTAGGAAGGAATGATGTTAAAGCTGAAACTCCACCTCATGTGAAGAGTTGACTCATTGGAAAAGACTCTGATGCTGGGAGGGATTGGGGAAAGGAGGATAAGGGGACAACAGAGGATGAGATGGCTGGATTGCGTCACCAACTCGATGGACGTGAGTTTGGGTGAACTCCGGGAGTTGTTGATGGACAGGGAGGCCTGGCGTACTGCAGTTCATGGGGTCACAGAGTCAGACAAGACTGAGCAACTGAACTGAACTGACTTATCGAATAAAATATGTACTAGTATGTGTGTCTCAGTTGCTCAAACATATCCAACTCTTTGCGACCCAAGAAGCCCACCAGGCTCCCCTGTCCATGAAATTCCCCAGGCAAGAATACTGGACTGGGTTGCCATTCCGTCCTCCAGGGGATCTTCCCAACCCAGGGATTGAACCCAGGTCTCCTGCATTGCAGGCTCTGTATTTCTGAGGATCAAGGGAAGCCAAGGTACAGTATAATATGATTTCAAGATAAGTATAAATATGCTCATAGCAGCAAAGTTGAATTTTATGATTTGATTGTGGTGTTAAATTCATTCATGTCTTACCAGAATTTTTGAAAATCTGGGGTTATAAAGAGGATCACTGAGGAACATTGGAGAAGGCAATGGTTAAATCAAAGTAATGTGTCTCTAATTTTGTTTTAGTTTATAAAATACCTTGAAAATAGCTTTACTCATACAATTGCTTTTATTGCCTTCATGGGATGTTGCTGTGGTTGGCTATTGGTTAAGGAAGGGAATGGTGAATTTCTGACTTTATTATTGACTTCATGTATAAAGTACCATTCAACTTTATAAACTACTTCAAACCTAAGAGGACCCTTAGGAATTAGCTTCCGTCATATTTTAGAAATGATATGTGCTGAGATTAGATCTGATAGACAGAGTGCCTGAAGAACTATGGATGGACATTCGTGACATTGTACAGGAAACAGTGATCAAGACCGTCCCCCCAAAAAAGAAATGCAAAAAGGCAAAATGGTTGCCTGAGGAGGCTTTAAAAATAGTTGAGAAAAGAAGAGAAGCTAAAAGCAAAGGAGAAAAGGAAAGATATACCCATTTCAATGCAGAGTTCCAAAGAACAAGAAGGAGAGATAAGAAAGGCTTCCTCAGCGATATATGCAAAGAAATAAAACAAAACAATAGAATGTGAAAGACCATAGAGATCTCTTCAAGAAAATTAGAGATCCAAGGGAAAATTTCATACAAAAATGGGCACAATAAAGAACAGAAATGGTATGGACCTAACAGAAGCAGAAGATGTTAAGAGGTGGCAAGAATACAAAAAAACAACTGTACAAAAAATATCAAGACTCAGATAATAATGATGCTGTGATCACTCACCTAGACACAGACATCCTGGAATGCAAAGTCAAGTGGGCCTTAGGAAGCATCACTGCAAATAAAGCTAGTGGAGGTGATGGAATTCCAGTTGGGCTATTTCGAACCTTAAAAGAAAATGTTGTGAAAGTGCTGCACTCAATATGCCAGCAAATCTGGAAAACTCAGCATGGCCATAGGACTGGAAAAAGTGGGTTTTCATTCCAATTTGAAAGAAAGGCAATGACAAAGAATGTTCAAACTACTGCACATAGCACTCCTCACACGTGGAAAAAGTAATGCTCAAAATTCTTCAAGCCACTTTTCAACAGTATGTGAACCATGAACTTCCAGATGTTCAAGCTGGACTTAGAAAAGGCAGAGGAACCAGAGATCAAATTGCCAACATCCTCTGGATGATCAAAAAAGCAACAGAGTTCCAGTAAAACATCTACTTTTGCTTTATTGACTATGCCAAAGCCTTTGACTGTGTGGATCACAACAAGCTGAACAATTCTTAAAGAGATGGGAATATGCGACCACCTGACCTGCCTCCTGAGAAATCTGTATGCAGGTCAAGAAGCAGCAGTTAGAACTGGACATAGAACAACAGACTGATTCCAAACTGAGAAAGGAGTACGTCAAGCCTGTATATTGTCACCCTGCTTATTTAACTTATATGCACAGTACATCATGCAAAATGCTGGGCTGGATGAAATACAAGCTGGAATCAAGATTGACATATTGGAGAAATGTCAATAACCTCAGATACTCAGGTGTCACCACCCTTGTGACAATAATGGAAGAGGAACTAAAGAGCATCTTGATGAAAGTGAAAGAGGAGAATGAAAATGTTGGCTTAAAACTCAACATTCAGAAAACTAAGATCATAGCATCTGGTCCAATTACTTCATGGTGAATAGATGGGGAAACAATGGAAATGGTGGAAGACTATTTTTTCGGACTCCAAAATCACTACAGATGGTGACTGCAGCTATGAAACTAAAAGATGCTTACTCCTTGGAAGAAAAGCTATGAGCCAACCTAGACAGCATATTTATAAGCACAGACATTACTTTGCCAACAAAGGTCTGTCTAGTAAAGCTATGGTTTTTCAAGTAGCCATATATGGATGTGACAGTTGGACTATAAAGAAAGCTGAGTGCTGAAGTAGTGATGTTTTTGAACTGTGGTTTTGGAGAAGACACTTGAGAGTCCCTTGGACTGCAAGGAGATTCAACCAGTCTATCCTAAAGGAAATCAGTCCTGAATATTCATTGGAAGGACTGATGCTGAAGCTGAAACTCCAATACTTTGGTCACCTGATATGAAGAATTGACTCATTGGAAAAAACCCTATTGCTGGGAAAGATTGAAGGCATGAGGAGAAGGGGACGGTAAAGGATGAGATGGTTGGATGGCATCACCAACACAATGGACATGAGTTTGTGTAGGCTCCAGGAGTTAGTAATGGACTGAGAAGCATGGCATTCTGCAGCCCATGGGGTCACAAAGAGTCAGACATGACTGAGGGACTGAAATGAATGAACTGAGATTACTTTTGGGCTATAATGTAAAATCTACACTAAGTGTTTTCTCAAATCATTAAAATACTTTCAAAGAGAAATTCTTTAAAATTCTTTAAAAATATTTTTTTTTCCCTCAGAAAATTTCTGCCCACCAGAGTTACCAGGTGTGCTCATTCAGTGGCCGTTGAGAGCATAGAATGGCTTTGTCCAAGAGTACTCTTTAAATTTGCTTGCAGAAATTTGAGCCTTCTCTCCAGCTATTCCCTTGGTATTCCCTTATAGCTCAGTCAGTAAAGAATTTGCCTCCAGTGCAGGAGACCCGGGTTCCATCCCTGGGTTGGGAAGATCCCCTGGAAAAGGAAATGACAACCAAATACAGTATCCTTGCCTGGAAAATCTTATTGGACACAGGAGCTTGGTGAGCTATAGTCCATGGGGTTGCAAAGAGTCGGGCATGACTCTGCCACTTCTTACTTGGGTAAGGTTGGACAATTCACTTAACCTTTCTGAACTTTACTTTCTTCCTATGCAAATGTATATAAAGTGGTTGCTGTCTATGCATTGATCAAATGCCATATGTATTAAAGTGGCTTGGATGTTTCAAGTAGGATGAAGTTTAAGGCTAATTACTGTCATTATTACAATGAAGGCATAAAAAACTGGCATAATAACAGCAGAAAAGAAAAACATCAAGAAGTGGGACACATGATCAACATATAATTGGCAAAATGATGGAATGAAAATTTCAAAGTATTCAACATGATATTTGGCTCATCTCCTGGCCTCTCTCAGAAGCATAGTTGCCTGGACCAATGTTATTCATTGTAGTAAAATGTGGGAAACAAAGTCTGGGGCATTTTCAGGTTCCTATGGTAACTAGCTGGAGCTCTGAGTAATGGCAGCCCTGACAATATGGCTTAAGAAAAGGAGAAACAAAACAAAAGATATGTGACACTATAGCATATACAAAATTCCTTCCCTTGACACAGTCAAAAGTGTAAAGATTTTTGAGTTCTGTCTGGTTGAGTAATCTTGAACAAATTATATAATCTTATAGAGTATAAATTTCCTCAGAGAGCCAACAGTTTCCAACCTAATACCTGCAAAATACCATTTCTACAGAAATTTTAAAACTTCAATTTAAAGACTGATAAGGAAAAATTAATGCAGCCATACCCTCTCAGACACAAAATTCAAATTTTAAATTTCTGATAAATGGTTGTCTTCGTGCCTTTTCCCCCAAAGTATAATCAGACTACAAACAGTGGTTTTAGTAGAAGCATTTTCTCAAGGCAAAAATGTCAAATCACTTTCCCAGGAAAATGTTTCACTCTTTTCCAGACAAGTTTTGCAAAGTGAAAAATCAATTGTGTTAACATTGATCTTTAGTCTTCATCTATCAAGACCTTTAATCCTTTAGACCTGTGTGCTGAAGACAGAGTTATTGAATAGCAATAACCTGTAAACATATACATAATGCTGGAAGACTATGACATAGACAAAGAAATGATGATCTGTATCTATTAGAGAGACATTTCAGGATGGAAGGATCAATTTCTTAATATAGCACTCTGGAACTTGTGATTTACAATGGGATGAAGGATCATTGATTTATCTAATGTGACTTCCATCACCAGAGAATGGCCAGCACTACAGTTGCAGGGGAAAGACAGCCACATACCTGCATTTTCCTACTGTGCCCTGTGTCCACTAATTATTAAACTAGATTTTTTATGATGCTTTATAGAACCAGGATCCCTGCTTTCAACCAACTTTATGCTTCTTGTTCATGTACTTATTCCCTTGATCACCAACATACTTGTTCATTCAATAGTTATTCTTTGAGGTCTCTGTGTGGCAAGTACACTGAAAGAAAGTAATATCCCTAGACACAGGAAGAAGGGCCTCTTTGCTAGTACACCAAGGGGCAAGGAATTAGTGGGACCAATGAAATGTGCCTCCCCTTCCAGACCATAATCTGAGTACCCAGAAACTTTAGTCCCTTGTCCAAACAACTCTGAGCCCCCTTTCAGACTCCTATAATCAAGTTTGCCCTTCTTAGGCTGACAGGGTAGCAACGTGCTTTCTTTAAGCCTGAGGAATAGCCGTTCAATTAATTTCTGTTGCTCAGTCATGTCTGACTCTTTGCACGTCAGGCTTCCCTGTCCATCACCAATTCCTAGAGCTTGCTCAAATTCAAGTCCATTGAGTCGGTGATACCATCCAACCATCTCATCCTCTGTCATCCCCTTTTCCTCCCACCTTCAATCTATCTCAGCATCAGGTTCTTTTCAAATGAGTCAGTTCTTTGCATCAGGAGGCTAAAGTATTGGAGTTTCAGCTTCAGCATCCATCCTTACAGTGAATATTCTGGACTGATTTCATTTAGGATTGACTGATTTCCAGCCCAAGGGAGCTCCAAGAGTCTTCTCCAGCACCACAGTCCAAAAACATCAATTCCTCAGCANCAGGAGGCTAAAGTATTGGAGTTTCAGCTTCAGCATCCATCCTTACAGTGAATATTCTGGACTGATTTCATTTAGGATTGACTGATTTCCAGCCCAAGGGAGTTCCAAGAGTCTTCTCCAGCACCACAGTCCAAAAACATCAATTCCTCAGCACTCAACTTTACATTCAACTGTCACATCCATACATGACTATTGGAAAAACCATACCCTTGACACATGGACCTTTGTTGGCAAAATAATGCCTCTGCTTTTTAATACGCTGTCTAGGTTTGTCATAGCTTTTCTTTCAAGGAGCAAGCACCTATTAATTTCACGGCTGCAGTCACAATCTGCAGTGATTTTGGAGCCCAAAAGGATAAAGTCAACTGCTGCTTCCATTGTTTCCCCATCTATTTGCCATGAAGTGCTGGGACAGGATGCCATGATCTTAGTTTTCAGAATGTTGAGTTTTAGGCCAGCTTTTTCACTCTCCTCTTTCACTTTCATCAAGAGGCTCTTTAGTTGTTTGCTTTCTGCCATAAAGATGGTGTCATCTCTGTATCTGAGGTTATTGATAGATCTCTCAGCAATCTTGATTCCAACTTGTGCTTTATCCAGCCCAGCATTTTGCATGATGTATTTTGCATATAAGTTAAATAAGCAGGGTGACAATATATAGCCTTGACATACTCCTTTCCTGATTTGGAACCAGTCTGTTGTTCCATGTCCTATTCTAACTGTTGCTTCTTGATCTGCCTACAGATTTCTCAGGAGGCAAGTCAGGTGGTCTGGTATTCTCATCTCTTTAAGANTTAAAGCTCAACATTCAGAAAATGAAGATCATGGCTCTGGTCCCATCATCTCATGGGAAATAGATGGTGAAATGGTGGAAACAGTGGCTGACTTTATTTTGAGGGGCTCCAAAATCACTGCAGATGGTGACTGCAGCCATGAAATTAAAAGATGCTTACTCCTTGGGAGAAAAGTTATGACCAAACTAGATAGCATGTTGAAAAGCAGAGACATTACTTGGCCAACAAAGGTCCGAATAGCCAAGCTCTAATCCATTTGCATCACTACTTATATGGTAGTTGTAATCAGAGGAGGTTGAGAATTTAATTATGTAAAGGTATTTATACACACACAACACTTCACTTAAGCACATACCCACAGTTAAAGGCCTAAGGGGAAAATTAACAATTAAATAAATAAGTTTCTTAGATTTAAAAATTATTAATAAATAAAATTAACTGGAATTTATGAAAAATAATTATTTTTCTAATATAACCTGAAGTATAATTTTCAAATCATATTTACAATAACCCTCCACTATCATTACATTTAAAACTATATATTGACAGTCTGTGGATAGTATTTTCCCATTTTATAAATTATACTTTTATTATACATCTAACAGTGTACATTAAAAATCTGTTTAATATTATACAAAATCAAAATATCCTTCAGTTAAACAATAATTCCTAAAATAATGTGCTTATAATTATTTAACAGTAATTTCTAATCATCTACATAATTTATTTCCCCATATTTTAAATAAGAAAAAGTTTTGATTTGAATATGATTCAATTTGATTATTATTTCACCACACTACAGTATCAGTTATAGAAATAAATGTATTTGTGGACATACAAAATTAACATTTTTTTTAGCTTTTTAAAAAAATAACTTCATTGAGATGTAATTCATACACCATTAACTTTACTCTTTTAAAGTCTATAATATTCATTGGAAGGACTGATGTTGAATCTGAAGCTCCAATACTTTGGCCACCTGATGCAAAGAACTGACTCATTGGAAAAGATCCTGATGCTGGGATAGATTGAAGGTGGGAGGAGAAGGGGATGACAGAGGATGAGATGGTTGGATGGCATCACCAACTCGATGGACATGAGTTTGAGCAAATTCTGGGAGATGGTGAAGGACAGGGAAACCTGGCGTGCTGCAGTCCATGGGGTCACAGAACCAGACACGAATGAGTAATCGAACAACAAAAGTCTCTAATTCAGTGGCTTTAGCATCACTAAACAGAGCTGTACAACTGTCACCACTTATTTCAGAATACTTTCATCAGCACAAAGTGAAACCCTATAACTAGCCATCGGTAGTCAATCTCTAATTTGCCTTCTCCCTAGCCCTTGCTACTACTGTGCTGTGCTCATTTTCCACTTTTTGTGACTCTGTGAATTGTAGCCCACCAGGGTCCTCTGTCCATGGGATTTTCCAGGCAAAAATGCTAGAGTTGGCTGTCATTTCCTTCTGCAGGCCCTAGCCCTTGAGAATCTATTTTTCATCTTTATAGATTAGCCTGCTCTGGACACTTTATATAAATGAAATCATGTGGTCTTGTGTGACTAGCTTGTTTCATCCATGCTGTGGCATGTTACAGCACATCATTCCTTTTTATGGTCAAATGGCATTCCATTTTGTGGATAAACCATGTTTTACTCATCAGTAAATGGACTTTGGGTTAAATCCATTTTTTATCTTTTATGAATACCCATATATAAATTTTTGAATGGACATGTGTTTCATAAATTTGTTTCCAAAAAGGTGCTTGTGCTTAGTCATGTCCCAACCTTTGAGACCTTTGGACTATAGCCTACCAGGCTCCTCTGTCCATAGGATTTTTCAGGCAAGAATACTGGAGTGGGTTGTCATTCCCTCCTCCAATGAATCTTCCCAGCCCAGGGACTGAACCTGTGTCTCCTTCATTGCAGTCGGATTCTTTATCCATTGAGCCATCATGGAATCTTGTATTATTCCTTCCGCGTTTACTAATTGACATTCTTTATGAAAGGAGCATTCCTTTTTTTCACATATAAGCTTTCAGTATGGACTCATGGATTCTTATTTTATGCAAGAGTTTAAAATTCATTTTTGCATTACTTTTTTAAATGCTCAAATTTCCCATTATTTGGCCACTATGAGTCCCTTCAAGGGACTCCAATTTTTGACAGACCCACTATTAAAATAATGTTTTATTACTTCCTAATATAAAAAGATGGCCCCAACTTCATTTCATACTTTCTTAAACCCAGCATCAGATTAGGTCTTTTCTCCAAGGTAAATGGATTCTTTTTATTAAAAAAAAAAAAGATATTTAGAAACACAAGTTTGGATGCTACCTATGCTTATTGCTGGCAAGGTTTGTTAAAGTCTCAGCTAAGGTGCCAGCTTGTGAATAACATCATACAGAGTTGGAGTCCTGTCTTCCAAGAAGTAGTATTTGTGTTGAACTAAAGGCCAGTGTGCAGTGTCCTTTCTCTGTTAACTAAAACATAGATCTAGAAGCAATGAGATAGAAATGAGGCTGGCTTCTCTCATCCTCTCATCATCGCTTCCAAGGAACCATTTGTAGCATATGTTCTAAGCACTCAGCTTTAGAATTTGCTACTAGATATACAGCTTGTCTTTTCATTTTTGTTTTTTGTTGTTTTGTTTTTTGGTTGGGGGAAGGGGAAAGAGCAGTGGGCAAGAGGAACACATTTACCAGAGGACACACAATAAAGTTTCCTCTCATCCTGAAGCTCCAGCTTGGCACTCTGTGACACTGGAACAGGAAGCAAAATTAGGAGTTACTATATTAACAGAGATGATACATTGACTACCATATAAAGCTATGTATATGCTATATATTATGGACAAGGAGAAATATGTCTGTAAACTAGGTGATTGCCTGGATGATCTGAATATTTCTTTGTTTAATGATAATGGTATATGGGTAATATTCTCAAGAGGGGCAAGTTAAGATAGAAGTTCAGACTCCTTATGAATAAAGGTCTGAGCCACATCACTGTTCATGAGCTCCATGTCTAAGACCAAAGTACTTGCTGGAGGTGAAGAATGCCTAGTGTGGCTGGTTAAGAAAGACAATGAAAAAATATTAATTAAGGTTTTGAATTAATTCAGCTACAGTGTCTGGGACTATAGCTTGCTTTATTACCTTCAAAATGAATATATGTAGCAAGATTCCTGCTTATTACCTTGAAAGGGATTTAGATAAATAGAATTTAGTGAAGAGCACACGGCATTTGAGTAATGCAAGGAGTTGGCTCTATTGGATGGATATCTCTTGCTTCAAATACACGCTCCCAATATTATTACGATTTCTGCTGTGTTGACCTGATTATTTTGTCCAGTCAGCTTCACACGACTCAGTGACTAACAAACACAGCTTCATACAGTGAAGTATGACAGTGTTTTAGTTTAGATTTGGGTTGTGCATCTCTCATTCCTATCCCAGGATTGTGTATTCACATATGTGTAATCCAAAAGTTCAGAGAAGTAAATATCCTATGGGGCATCCCTCAATCAGTAAATGAGGGAACTGACTGTTAATCTTCCTTTAGGCAAAAAGTCTATGAAGACTGTCAATAGCATAATCATCCAGTTTCCCATAGAGATGGCCTGTTATTATACTGGCCAGTTTACTAAGGGTTCTTTATAATGGCTCCATGATTTATTCCTTTTGTCCCCAGTTCCTACATTCTGGATTGCACTCCTAAACAAAATACGTGAATTTAATCTTTAGCTGATGTCCAGCTTTTTAAGAAAAACAAATTGTTAATTATCACAGCTTCAAATGTATGCCCAGGTAAATGTTCATGAGATTTTTTTCTTACAGAGTGTAGGATATATTGAAGAAAGCAGCTCTTGAGTTCCCCAAGACTGAGAAAGCTGGTGGCCAAGATTTTTCAGCCTCTTGAGGGATATTTTATTGTGAAGAAAGCAAGCAGAAGTGTGAAGATTGGAAAGAAAATGGAACATTTCTATGTATCAGACAACTCAAGACCACGGATAAACTATGAAAACTGAATGTACACAGCACCAAAAAAGGACCAAAAAAATATCCAAATAACCCACCAAGTTATTCTTGAACAGTAACCAGAAAGAACAGAAACTAGCAAATTATCAATAGATCAGACTCTTCTCTACCTATGTGTTCCAAATCCACTCCATAAGGATGTAAAATCACTTCCAGGAAAGTATGCCAACTGGATAGGCGAATACTAATTTTTCTCTTTGCATTTTATTATACACAGAGACTTAAGCCAGTAATTTATTGAAAATTAGTAAGATACAACTCTGTCATCAGTGGAAATAATTGTTCAAGAGCACAATTAACTTCAGGTAAGTAGCTATTGTTTTAAATTCTACACAGGGATTTATACACTGAAAACATATATTACATCTCACTAAGGATATAAACCCAAATAAACTGGTACATTTCTTAAAAATCTCTTTTTTTAATTTTTATTTTTTCTACCTTTCCATCTACTCTAGTATTATTTGTTTAAGCTTTTATTTTACATTGTAGTATAGCCAATTAACAATATTGCATTAGTTGCAGGTGTACAACTAAGGGATTCAGTTAGACATATATTCATATATATTATTTTTCAAAAATTTTTCCCAACTAGGTTGTTACAAGATATTGGGCTGAGTTCCCTCCACTACATCGTAGGTCCTTGTAAAACTGTCCATTTTTAGAGCTTTTTTTTTTTTTTTTAGTGTTCTAGACAAAGACCTGCTACCAAAATAATATTCTATCTCTGAATATAAGCTCTATTTGAGAGGATACAGTATTATATATGTTGTGTTTTCTTTGTTTTGCCTGGTGAATAAACCATGGAGGTATACAGAAGACTCTTTAGCTTTCTTTTTCTTATTATAATACTTCAATGTAGTTTTAATAATACCATTAATTTTATATCCATCAGAAAGAAAACCTCGCACTGGCCAATGCTCCTGTCAACTTGGGTAAAATGGAAACTGAAATTAGTTAAAAGTTCAGAATTACCCTCCTTTAAGATTTAGGATTAGAGCTGACCAACTGAGGAACCCATACGAGATTTGAAGGTGGAGGGAAACAGAGCCCTTACTGGGCAAAGTTCAGGGGTTCTCTTGAGTGACAAGCAGGCAGAGAAGTTCCTGCTGGGCCCAATGTGCCCTCCTACTTCTCTGCTCTGCTTCTAGCTCCTCTTCCCGACTGACAGCCCTGCTGACCACTGGGTCCCCAGGCTCAGCAGGAGATGCTTCCCTGTGGAGCCACAGATGGCAGCTGCATATAGAAAATGGCTTCCTGATATCTTACGATAAATACCCCTTCAGAGTCCCATTTTGAAGGCTAGATATGCTTAATTCCTCAGATTTCCCTGTATGTTCTCACTTATTCACTCATGGCAGGACTTCAGTAGGAATGATTTTTTATTCTCTCTCTGATCTTCTGACTTCTTCCCTCCATACCTTTATACCTTTCTCAGCTTTTTTTGCTTATTTAGTAGAATGGCTAATCTATACAGTACATTCTCCATTCACATAACAGTATTTGTATTAATATTTCTGCCTCCCTCAATGAACCTTGACTCATACAAATCCAATCTAATTTCCCAAGAAACAGACATTTGTTGGGCACCTATCTTGACCTAGTCACTGGCTTAAATACTGGTAATTCAGAGATCTTCATGATCAGTAGGAATAATTCAATCATGACTAAATAATGACTGTACTTTTAAAGAAGTAACTTCAATCTAAAATTTGTTTCAGAAATTAAAGACATTGATGGTCCAAATCTGATCCAATCCTGATGACCATAATAATGTTTCCGTATTCCTAGCAGTACCCCTAGGAGTGAGTCTGCTTCCCAAGTCCACTGGGCTAGGACTACAAAGAGTAGTGACCGTAAGTCTGAGCCTGCTTTTACTGGTAGAACAACTCTCACTATTTTATCTGCATCTATTATGAAGAAAAATATATTACCATGGATCTCTTAAACCCAGACCAGACATTTGAACTGTCATTTTCACCTCTGATTTCCATCAAGGTTCACAAAGCTTTTAAAGGCACTCAGTAATGTATCCTGTATATCAAGATCCACAAAAGGCGACGTTTCTGTTCTACAGGGGTGAGAGGCAGAGCGCCGGACTCTTTGTAGTCCACGACCAGGGAGTTCAAAAGCACCAACAAAGAACTTTTATGCAGCCAAGGACTTTTTTCTATGACTTTTATTCTGAGCAAAATGTATTCAGCCAAGGAAGAATGGGAAATAGTGGTCTTAAAATAATTTCTGCAGCAGAAACTGGATTTCAAATGATATAATGAACTAATGTGCAGTAAAGGGATAGAAATAATTAGCTCAGACAAGGCATTTGATAGAGTTAGCAGAAAAATAATTGGTCTACATTTTATGTGAGTCTTTTAGAAAAGGACTATACGGATAAATTAATGAAGTCTTTGATAGTTATATTCCAAAACATAGATACATGATAAATATTGGCATATCATTTGTGATATATAGACTTGATTAGAATTCAGATATTTGTCCTCTTTATGAGCCCAAGACCATGTTCTTTTTTATAATGGAATTTTTCATTTTCTAATTATCTTTGTAATTTTACTACATACATCTGGTTTATCTATTGGTTATTTACAATTTCACACAGATGTTGACAAAATTTATAGAATATAAGGATGGTGAAGTTGTAGCATGCATAACACATTGGAATGAGAACTTAAGTTAGACCAAAACTGGAAAACTTGAAAGAATATGTTTACTGGCTTTGTCAAAAGTTAGAGCTGCCCTTTGGACACTCAGTTTACACACTGAGGTCATTTATTTAGGAGTGTGGAATTGTGCTGATCTATCTAGTCTCTGAATTAAGAATATGAAATATGTGTTTCCTCAGCACTAAGGTGAATCACTTATGGAGAGATGGAAGTCAATTGCCTAGGAAAGCACATAGTTCACTATTATTGTCCCATTTCAGGCTACTACCTGAGGGCCCTTTACAGCCTGGTGGTACAACCAGTACCTATGGGCTACTACTTCTGCTTCAAACAAAATACACCTTTTAACCCAATGACTTCACAGCTTTTAAATGACGGATTTCAGTACTCTAAACACTGGCAGTTTTAAATTGTCTTTTGCCTGGAGCTTTGCCCTAATTTTGGTGTTCTCTTGATCTAGTGCCCTAAATGTAGGTTCTTTGGGACCTCATGACCTTTCTCTCTCAGATTTTTATCTGATGTTAGTGTCCAACTCTTGTTCTGATCTATGCCTCCATCCTTAAATGTGACTATCTGCTACCCTGAATCACAGAACTGCAAAGAATAACCATTGATTCATGTTCACTTTCTTCACAGGAATTTATCCTCTGCTGTCCTCAACTTGGCCTAAATATATTATTTCCAATTTTCCAACCAATGTTTACATAGTTTTAAAAAGGCACTCAGTAATGTATCCTGTATATAAGGATATCTATTATTATTGTCCACATTATCTTTAATAATAACAGTTATAAGAATTAATTTTAATTTTTAAGCAGAACTATAAGCCAGAATTGTGATATTAGGGACTAAGTCATGCTGTACAACCCCTGGAGCTGTGTAATGACTTCACACAGAAACCACATTACAAGCTAAACACTTAAAATTCTTTATTTTCTCTTTACAATAGAAATGAGATGGTTGTTATTACTCTCATTTTACAAAGGTAAAATTTGGTTATATGCTCAAAGTCTTAGTTAGTAAGTTGTAATATGGAGTTTTTATTTCAGGCTTGACTCCAAATCTAATACTTTTGCATTAATTTTAAAAAATCATAAACAATATGCATGCTTTAACATTAAAGGATACACGAAGTCTTTCTTGTGACTACTTCCTATATTTCCCACTTTCTTTCAATCATTACATATTAAAAGGAGGAGTAGTAAGAGAACACAGTAATCTACCAAAGTTTATTCAAGGCAGGAAGTTTTGAGAGTTTATCTCTAAAGACAATTTGTTCCAATGGTTCAGTGGGTAAAGAATCCACCTCCAATGCAGGAGACAAGGAGACATGGGTTTAATCCCTGGATCAGGAAGATCCCCTGGAGAAGGAATGGTAATCCACTCCACGCCTGAAAAATCCCATGGACAGAGGGATCTGGTGGGTTACAGTCCAAAGGGTTACAAAGAGTCAGACAAGACTGAGCAACTAAGCACACAGGCACACAGAAGTTATCTCTATTATAATGTCACCATCTTATAAGACAGAAATGTTCTCAAGATTATAGGCAACTAATCAGCAATCCATGATACTGGTTGTTCTTAGACACTGATCTTTAGCCTTCCAGAAATGGTAAAGAACATATTCCATAGCCGTATTTGACACATTCATTCACTGGCTGTTCATAGAGAACATAATGTCAAAAATATTTTGAAGCTTTTCACTCTTTTTTTGGGGGGGAGGAGGTATTCAGTTTAACAAAAATTGAATCCATTCCCACTTAAAAAATCTTTTGAAGACCAATCTGTTAAATCCAAATGAAAATAAAATTAAAAAGTGAGACATTTATATAAGCCTTTTGCAGTGTACTATGGCTATGTGAGATGTTATCATAGGGGGGAGTTGGATGAAAGGCACAAGGGAATTATGTAAAATTTTTGGTAACTCTTATCAGTCTTAAAACTACTAAACAATAAAAGTTATAAAAATGTTAAAATTTTTTTAATAATTTTGACTTATTGTTTTATTTCATCTTCGTTTTGAAAACAGATACATGTTTCTCTCTAGGTCTTCACCAACTGAAAAGCCACTCATTGATTACAATGCAATTAATTCCCTAACGGTAGTCACATATATCTATCTAGAAGATAATTCTTGGATGGAGGGAGATTAGTATATAGAGGAGAAATTAAAAAGGAAAACAGAAAGATAGAATAACAGTGGGTTCATAAAGGTGAGAATGGACCACAAGGCATCATTAAAAACATGAAAAAACATATTTTTGATTGTCTGAATTTTTGGTAACTTATGAAATAATTTTTATTCCCAAACAACTGTTTATAGATATCTATATAGCAGCATAAAGAAAAGTGTTTAGGAATACAATCTAATTTTCATTTGGAATGAAATTATGGAGCTGAAAGACATTTCTTCATTTTCTTCTTTATCATCATCATCATTATTTTTCTTACCATTTGTCAAATACCTAAATTTTTGGTTTGTTGTTGTTGCTCATTCACTCAGTCATGTCTGACTCTTTGTGATCCCATGGACTGCAGCACACCAGGCTTCCCTGTGCTTCAGCATCTCCCAGAGCTTGCTCGAACTCATGTCCATTGAGTCAGTGATGCCATCCAGCCATCTTGTCCTCTGTAGTCTGTCTGCTTCTCCTGCCTTCAATCTTTCCCAGCATCAGAGTCTTTTCCAACAAGTAGGTTCTTTGCATCAGGTGGCCCAAGTATTGAAGTTTCAGCTTCAGCATCAGTCCTTCCAATGAATATTCAGGATTGATTTCCTTTAGGATGTACTGGTTTGATCTCCTTGCAGTCCAAGGGATTCTGAAGAGTCTTCTCCAACACCTCACTTCAAAAGCATCAACTCTTTGGTTCTCAGCCTTTTATGGTCCAACTCTCACATCCATACATGACTACTGGAAAAACCATAGCTTTGACTATCTGGGCTTTTGTCAGCAAAGTGATGCCTCTGCTTTTTAATATGCTGTCTAGGTTTGTCATAGCTTTTCTTCCAAGGAACAAGTATCTTTTAATTTCATGGCGTCAGTCACCATCTGCAGTGATATTGGAGCCCAAGAAAATAAAGTCTCTTATTGTTTCCATTGTTTCCCCATCTGTTTGTCATGAAGTGATGGGAGTGGATGCCATGTTCTTAGTTTTTTGAATGTTGAGGTTTTATCCAACATTTTCACTCTACTCTTTCACCTTCATCAAGAGTCTCTTTAGTTCCTCTTCACTTTCTGCCATAAGGGTGGCGTCAATCTGCTTGTCTGAGGTTGTTATTTCTCCCGGCAATCTTGTTCCAGCTTGTGCTTCATCCAGCCCAGCATTTTGCATGATATACTCTGGATATAAGTTAAATAAGCAAGGTTACAATTTGCAGCCTTGACATACTCCTTTCCCAATTTGGAACCAGTCAGCTGTTCCATGTCTGGTTCTAACTGTTGCTTCTTGACTTGCATACAGGTTTCTCAGGAGACAGGTAAGATTATCTGATATTGCCATCTCTTTAAGAATTTTCTACAGATTGTTATGACTTTTTTGGTTAGATATTTACAAATTTTATATTAGCAGCTTTAGATTCTAGCCAGAATCACACATTTTTGATCAAAATATTTCTAGTACTTTCCTATAAATGATAGAAACAATTCAACTGATTTGAAATTATTAATATAGTTAGTATCTGTAGTATTTTAATTTAGAAACTATATCTTTGTGAAACAATGATATTTTCACAGTTACACCATACTAAAAAGCGATATGATAACACTAAACTTTTACTCATTTGTTTTTGAGTTTCAATTTGTTCCTGATATTCTACTAAAATATGGAGGTTACACAACAGACCCACTGAAACTCCCAGCTCAGTTAGAGGAAAAAGAGTAGGAAAAATATAATTCAAAATAAAGAACTCTAATTTTCATGATTATAATTATGTCAGCAACTTATTTGAATTGATGGCTTTTAGCTCAAATAAGTAAATAAGTACAGGTGTAATAAGAATTATAAATGTAAAAATATAAAGCTGTCTGAGGCAAGATATCTGGGTTCTATTCTGAGTTCTGCCATTGACTAGAAGTTGAAACATTTGGACCAACAATTTCTCACCTGAAAATCCAATTTTGCAAACATTTTGATTCAATGTATGTTTAAGCAGATTTCTTGTCTATATTTAACTTTAATGACTATTTTAAGGAAATATCTAAGTTATAATTATTTGGAAAAGACCAGCATTAATACTCATTATTTAATACTTTCAGTATAGTATAAAAAAAGACTGTAAGACTTTGGTATGGATGCAATTCTAAAGCTATATTTTAAAGGAAAATGTGTTTATCAAGATTTTTGTCTCTCTATATTATATTTTCACAACATTTTTAGAGTTAAAACACAATTTTCTTTTGGGAGGGCTGAGTTAAATTGTATTACTTATGGACTTTAAAAATAGTTCTTTATGTTATTTTGAGGATTGCACTATATATGTTCAAACATATTTTTGGAAGATTTGCTTAAAATGAGCTTGACATTAATTTTTTTTTTTTCTGCTGAGTTATGAGATCACAGCTAACATGTATTAATTGTGTTGGTGCTGGATAAAACTACACATTATTTTTTATACAATTGTGCTATATGGTGCATTTTACAAACCTTAACTTATATTACAAGTGTTAAATTTCCTGCTCAAGCTGTCAGTTAGTAAGGGAGAGGGTAAATGTTGAACCTAGGCATCCTGCCTCCAGAGTTTGTACATCCGCCACCAGGCAACTCTGTCTCTCTTAGTAAACACCTAACAGTGGCTTTACTTTTTGGATACTAGTTAATGCAGACCGTCCTTCACTAACCTGGTACTAAGTTTGAAAGACATTTTTTGGCAGATATAATGTGTTAAAATGTACTGACCTGCCTTCCAGCATTTAAAAGTCTTTGTCTTTTCAGTATAAGATGGGATTATCATGAACTTGTTAAAATGGGAGGGAAACCTATAGGATCCTTTTAAAGAGCTCTGACCTAGTTTTATGAGTATGAGATGTGCTGTTAAGATTTAAGGTCAAAATAAGGGTTTCTTTTCCTTAAATTTGCAAATCTCTGTTAATGAAGCTCCATTATGGCTTTTACTTGGTTGCTTATCTATATACCAAAGCCTGAATGAAACTTTAGTACTGAAAAATTTAGAGTTGGAAGTCTTTAGTCGTTTGGTTTGACTCTCTGCTTAATAATAGGATGATTTAATTGAGCTGAAACCCATCAATCCAAACAACTTGCCAACATAATTACAATATCATGAAAATTAGAGTTAAATGTGCTAATAGAAAACATTGTTACTTAAAAAAAATTTTTTTAAGTTACTTTTAATACTGGTAAGTTCTAGACAGTGTATATTGCAAATGCAGTATTTGAAATTTTAATTGCATAGATAGGGGAAGTAAGATATAAACCTCTAAAAATAAACCCTTTCACAATTAAAATCTTATACAAAATATTTTTCATCTTAATGGGATGGTTCAAAGGGAGTAATGATGTTTGGAATTTTTCAACATGTTTTTAATAAATTCACTTTAATTGTATCTCAAGTGTTGGGACTTCCCTGGTGGCTAATGGATAAGAATTTACCTGTTAATGCAAGGGACACAGGTTCAATCCCTGTTCTGTGAAGATTCCATATGCTGTGGAATAACCGAGCCCATGCTTCAAAATTTCTGAGCCTGTTCTCTAGAGCCTAGGAGCAGCAATTACTGAGTCTGTGTGCAGCAGCTTCTGAAGCCTGTGCACCCTAGAGCCTGAACTCTGCAACAAGAGGAGCCATCACAATGAGAAGCCTATACACCACAACTAGAGACCAGCCTCCACTTGCAGCAACTAGAGAAAGTGCATGCACAGCATCAAAGACTGAGTACAATCAAAAATAAAAATAAATAAATAAATAATTTTAAAACAAATCTGGGCATTAAAAAATAAATGTATCTCAAGTGTTTATAAATTGCATTATCTTAGGAAATAGATTTTCTCAAAACATTATTAGGATTGGGCACAATAACGGTCAGTTCAGTTAGTTCAGTTGATCAGTCGTGCCCAACTCTTTGTGATCCCATGGACTGCAAAACACCAGACTTCCCTGTCCATCACCAATGCCTGGAGCTTGCTCAAATTCATGTGCATTGAGTCGGTGATGCCATATNCAGAGCTCAATGGGCTGCTGTCTGTGGGGTCACACAGAGTAGGATACGACTGAAGCGACTTAGCAGCAGCAGCAGTAGCAGCAATTTAGAATGAGTTCATTAGGGCATAAGCACATCATTAGTTGAAGAATACCTATATTCTGTTATATTCTAGGGACTCTCTTTGCACACAAAGTTGCAGTTGGCAATGAATGGTTTAGAAGGCTGAATAACACCTTATTTATGAAGGAATGTTATTTTAATATTTATTCAAACAATATCCTGAAGAATCTCAATCTTTTTGCCACCCACAGGGAAATAATTTCCTTTCCAATAAAGTGCACAGTTAAGGCGTTTGTGAGCAGGAATTGAATGAAAATATACTACTGAGGAGATAGCTGAAAGTTTTATGTGTATGTATATGTATGCATGTTTGTGTGTGTACAAAATTGGGGAAAGAGGTTTCTTTTACCATCAATGCTTCTCAGTGTTTTAGGTCTGTATGTACCCATTAAATGTATCCAGTCCCACTGCATTTTAGAGCCATCTGTGGTCACTTAGGATCCTAATGCCAGTTTCCAGCTTTTAAGGGGAAATTGCAATGGCGTGGAATCTGGAGATTATTGGGCATCCCAATCTCTCACTCTTCCATGATTTATTTACCTTCTGTTTAGCAAGTTACCAGCAGGAAAAAAGCTCACATATTTGCAAATAGAAAGAATATAAAATAATTTATTAATTTGATAATAATCCATTAATTGAGTTATATGTTTAGGCTGCTGAGTATAATAATCTACTTTATATGTTTAGGCTGGTGAGTATAATAATCTACTTTTATACTTTCTTGTTGGAGAAGGCGATGGCACCCCACCCTAGTACTCTTGCCTGGAAAATCCCATGGATGGAGGAGCCTGGTGGGCTGCAGTCCATGGGGTCTCGAAGAGTCGGATATGACTGAACGACTTCACTTTCACTTTTCACTTTCACGCATTGGAGAAAGAAATGGCAACCCACTCCAGTGTTCTTGCNTGTCGATGTATGGCAAAGCCAATAGAGTATTGTAAAGTAAAATAAAGTAAAAAAAAAAAAAAGAAAAAAGCACACACACACACACAAAATGATGAAATTATCTCTGTTCATTTCCAGGGCAGACCATTCAATATCACAGTAATCCAAGTGTATCCACCAACTGCTAATGCCAAAGAAGCTGAAGCTGAATGGTTCTATGAGGAACCACAAGACCTTTTAGAACTAACACCAAAAAAAAAAAAAAAAAAAAAAAAGATGTCCTTTTTATCATAGGGAAGTTGAATGAAACAGGAAGTCAAGAGATATCTGAAGTAAAAGGCAAGTTTGCCCCTGGAGTACAAAATTGTAGTCTACTTGCTCTCAATCCTGGCCATACCTTGGGGTCATATGGAGGATTTAAAGGAAAAAAATTAATACTATAATTTCATCTTAGGCGAAATAAAGATAAGCTAAAGTTTCTCTTGGGTGAAACTCTGTCAGTGCTAATGTTTGAATGCAACTTCCTCCCACTTAATGATTCCTACCTTCTTTNAAAAAAAAAAAAAAAAAAAAAAAGATGTCCTTTTTATCATAGGGAAGTTGAATGAAACAGGAAGTCAAGAGATATCTGAAGTAAAAGGCAAGTTTGCCCCTGGAGTACAAAATTGTAGTCTACTTGCTCTCAATCCTGGCCATACCTTGGGGTCATATGGAGGATTTAAAGGAAAAAAATTAATACTATAATTTCATCTTAGGCGAAATAAAGATAAGCTAAAGTTTCTCTTGGGTGAAACTCTGTCAGTGCTAATGTTTGAATGCAACTTCCTCCCACTTAATGATTCCTACCTTCTTTTTTCTCATTTACTCTTCTTTACATATGATGTCTTTCTATGCTTGTGAGAATATTTATAGGGCTGTCCCAATGGCCTTTCCTTTTTCTTTTAAAAAATGTTTATCTTAGTATATTTAAATATACTTATACCTCAATTATTTAGTAAATTGAATTTTGACATTTTCTTAATTATACCTTGACCCTAGTTAATTTTTTTCCTTCATTTGCACTTCCTCAGTCTTTTATTTATTTTTTTCTGGTTATCAAACTTTTCATTTTGTATTGGAGTATAACCAATTAACAATGTTTGATAGTTCTAGGTGGACAGCAAATGGACTCAGCCATACATATACATGTATCTATTCTGCAATCTCACTTTCCATCCAGGCTGCCACATAGCATTGAGCAGATTTCCCTGTCTACACAGTAGGACCATATTGATTATTCAGTTCACATACAGCAGTGTGTAACTGTCCCTCACAAACTCCCTAACTATCCCTTCCCCCCATTTTTACTCCCAGTAACTATAAGTTTGTTCTCTGTTTCCAGTCTTTTAAACCCACCTCTACTTAGCATGCATTTGGCTGTTTACCCTTGTGATTTAATTATAAGCTTTTTATATTTAATTTCCAATACATTTTGTATAACTTTCCAATACTATAAAGCATCAACAAGATTATCAATAGCTATTTGCTGAACTAAATTGAGTTTAGAAATTTGATAATGTTTACAGTATGATATAAATGCGGAGAAAAACAAAATACCTCTTCCTTACAAGGCATTATTTTGTTTCTGGTTCACTTATGCCCTACTTTAACCATCCTTTTGTTGAAATTTCTTAGGGAATAAGTCCGATATTGAAATAGCTGTTAGAAATATGTATACACACATACATATTATATATATATATTTTTTCTTATATCTCAAGATGAATTTCAAGCTTAACTTTCTCCATGCACCTTTTCCTAATGCTGTCATACCTTTCCTTCACTTCCAGAATTGACCTCCTTTGTGCTCCCACACTGCATAGTACAGCTTGGTCATTGTCCTCATGGCTTATTTATTTATTTTTTTAATAAAGCATCTAGTGCTTGAGGGCAGGGATTATACTTATTCAACTTTGTATATGGGGAACTTGAAATTTAGTTGTTATGAAAAAAATCTCTTTGTTTAAAAGGATGGACAATTCTGTGGCAAACAGCCTATATGTATTGTTGATCTTGCTCATGTCATAGCTGCTTTAGGGATCAGAATCCAATCTGTTTCTACCAGGCCTTGAACTAGATGGCTCTGTAAATAGGACTTTTAATTTGAGGCTCTTGTTCAGGGTTTCTGATTATTTGGCCAAATTTCATATTTTTTGTAGATATTTTGGTTGTTTTTGAAGAATGGTTTTTGGGGATAGGAAAGTTTATATAGTCCCATGCATAGTCCAAACAGGTAATTATTATAAATCTGGCCTCATAGGGGAAACCAATATGCATATGGGATGATTCGTTTGAAAGAGTGATAGCCATCTTGTAATATTCTTTTTCTTTTCTTTACTTTTACTTGATATTTTCTGATGCAAAGTCAAGTCTTAGATTCTTTTCTTACATTTTTCTTTTCCAAAAAAAAAAAAAAAAAAAGTATTCTTTTCCTTTCTATCTCTCTGCTATGCACAAATATACATGATTTTTTAAGGCATACTTACTAGAAACCTTGTAAAATTTTTGGCTACTTATTAACTATAAAGAAAACCTGTGTTTTTCTATAGTGATTTATTTGTATCAAACTAAAATGTAATTGATTTGCTATTTGAAAAAGAAACTGCCTACTTTGAGTTAACTCTATAAACTGGTACCAATACAAATAATTAATAGCTTAAGTATAATTTTTTAAATGAAGTGGCTTTTTAAAGTAACTGTCACTCATTTTTATTTCTTATCTGTTTGTGATTGTTCTTCCAAATCATTATGAGAAGAGTCTTAGAAACAAAACTGAACTGCAAACTGTCTTTGAAAGCTTCACAAACCCATCTTTTTATTTCGTCTTGTGCTGTTATGTAAAATTTGCCCTAGCATTTTGCTCAGCAAGATGGCAATTATTAACAATATATTTCTCTAAACTGTTGCCGCAAAGCTATTATTCACGCAGGGTTACAACCGAGTTAATTTCGGAAGAGAGCTGTTCAAAGAGGCTCAGAACTGTGGTGCTTATGAACACTGCCTTTTCTCTTATTTCTAATTAGTGTGAAATGGTTCCAAACAGGAGTCAGCCCCGCGGAAGTCTGTGTAGCACACAGCCAGCCTCGTTAACGGACACAGGGTACAGTTTTGTTTTGCTGAATAAATAACTGCGTCATAAAGCCTTTTCAAAAGGAACACAATCTGATTTACCACGCTCCTTAAATGCTGAACGTTGTTTATATGTCTCCGAGTCTTTTTTATTAAATTTTAAAAGGCTTATTATTATGACTCAGTATAGACGATATGTTTGCAATGTTCCCTACAGTAAAACTGTACACTTACCTAGTAATACATTTTCCCCTTCTCTTTTTATTTTATAAATAAATTTTTATCTTTTGTTTTGGATGCCTGACGACCCTTCTGAATTTCACAGTATAAAATTAATGTGAAATAATTTCTCTAGCAATGATTGTTATAAGAAAATCTATTTTTCATCTTTTAAAAAAAATTTGGTTTATGTTGTACTACAGATTACTATTTTCTTCTGATAAAAATTTCCAACCCATATTGTTACAAATTTGCATACATATATGTGTGTTTAATATCGTATAAATATAACTTACAACTGGAGATCTTCTGACATTTGCATTAGAGGAGTCAGCTGGACTTTGATTGAGAATATAGCAGATTTCCTATTTGGTATTCACAACAGAGAAACCCAGATACCTGACTGGGCATTGCAAGACAAATCATACAAACCCAGGTCTTATGTTTGCCCTGGATCATTCAATACTGATGTGCAAAATTTCTGTTTCTTCTTGGAAAACCTAAACATCTTACATTTTCTGCATCTTTCCAAAATGCATACTGTATTTTAAGTACACAAAGTGGAGGGTACTGGATGAATGTTTTTAAATCAATTTATAAGTGGATATCAGCAACACTGCTCTCCTCACTCAAAACAATATGAAAAGCTAAATTGCTTTAAATGAATGCCTTTGAAATATGCTTACATGATATGTGTATTATTGTATTATGTTTACTGTCTAACCATGGAATATCATGTATTGTTGTACTTTGAGATATAAAGATATTTCAGATTCAGATCAGAGAATACTTGAGAGATTTTAAAATCATAATCCCTTATTGCCTTGATGTTGAAATTGTGCATTCTTATTTAGATAAAAACCACAAAATTTAATTCTAAATAATGTTTTTCATTTTGAAATCAATGACAAGTGTACTTAACCAGTGAAATGCTAACTGCTATGGAGAGTAAGGCTCACTGAAGTGGTATGGATTTAGGAAAGAGTGCCCAAGAGAGTGGTCAGGTGAAAATGAGCATTCAGAAGTCAATGAGCAGGTTTAATGCTTTTATCCCCTCTTCTGATTTAACTTACTTGATCCTAAATTTGAAGATATTCTCTTTTTTAACATTTTTATTAGCATTATCATGGTCTTTTCATAACTGTGTATTCACAAAAATTAGGTGTTTTAAAGAGACAGATAAATGTATAGCTATAGGTGAAGTTGTAGAGAGATTATTTTATGAGTATATATATATATATATATATATATACATATATTCATATGCTATGATTTGGAATATTATTTAACATTAACTTGTGGTAATTATATCCCTTAATAGTCGTTGGATATAGTTTATATATCCTGTGTTTCAGCTGTATGCACTGAGGAAAGAGACTAAATATTGCTTAAAGAACAGAGTATCAACAAAAACATGACCTGAGGATTTTCCACCTTGCACACTGGTATTTCCCACAGCAAAATTTCTCAGTTCCTGCAGTGTTTTGTTTCTCTGCCCCTGAAATCTCAGTAGCTTCAGCACTCTACTCAGAGAGCTAGAAAATAATTTCTTATTATAATGTCACATTTAAAGATGAGAAAATCAATTTTTTTAAATATAAAGATTTACATGAATTAAATCTACATTAAAGAATGTAAGTTGAAACTACTGACGAGAAATAGTACATTCTTCCCAGAACTTAAGCTTTAATATATTTGACACTAGTATCTCTACTACTTCAGGTAGCTAACTTATCTTCTAACCTAACCAACTCTGCTTTCATTGAAATAAGTTGAGTTGAATTTGCCGAGTTAGTCCATATATATACACTTACATACATACATATATGTTTTGACCAGGCTAGAAGACTTTTCTCATTTTTGTTTTTTTGTTTAGTTTCCTGCCCCCTTGTGGAGTTTTATTATTGCTTCATTACTAAAACCAGTATGTAAAAGGGAAAAAGGAACAAGATCCAGTGTTTCTCTAGAATGTCTTTTTGAAACAGCAAAAGTAGAACAAATTAAGAATAAATCAAAGTTGGTGTTAAATAACCACATAGGGAAAAAAAATAGTTCTTCTTTTTGCCTCTGATTTTATCTTTCAGTAGTATTTTAGTTAGTTCTCAACACTGCCTGAATAATGTGTAGAACATCTTTTTTCAGGAAGCACACAGAATTTTTGCAAGACATCTATTTACTAAAGCTGAAATTAGGTGTCAATAAGTTATGACCTGTTGGTGATTTGGAAAAAAGAATAAGAAAACATGCAATTTGCTACTTCCTTTATGGCACTGGGGTATACCTGGAGTGTACCTTCTAGTAATGTGAAAGTGTTAATTTATTTAAATTTCACATTAAGAGGGCAATCCCGGGTGAAAGTCAAGCACTACATATCTTTAACACTGTCACAGTGGAGGGGTCATAGATGAAAGAAATGCAGTGAGAATTCACCACCTAATGCTCCTCCTTGTACTACAGGATTCCCTTACCTGTAGTTAGCCTAATTAAACTGGATAGGGGACTGTTCTTAATTGGTTCCCTGCTCTATTAAGTAATGCAGATTTTTTTCCTAGTTGTATAAGGTATCTTCCCTTTTTGGTCATACTCTGTATACCTGGAACTTATTCATTTCTGCGCTTCCATATTTATCTTTATTCACTTCTTTTGAAATTGTGAATATCTTCATTTTTTATTACATTAAATAACACTATGATCCTATAATTTAGATGAAATTTATCTGAGTGAAAAACACTGTTTAGATGATTTAATTTCCAAATTGTTTTATTGTTAAAGTTGTCAGGGATACTAATGGAGTTTTAACATTTATTGAGTGCCTGCTTTGAGCTACATATTATGCTGAGCATTTTCAGATTCGTGTCCTCAGTTGGTCAGTCTTATTTTTGATGTTGAGTAGTATGGTCTCCATTTTAATCCCAAGATAGGAAAACAGTATTAGATATTCAATATTTTAATTTGAGACTAGTCAACTTCACAAAATCCATTTACATCATGTTGTTTAAATATGACACATTATTAAAATATCTTTCCCACAATGGTCAAGCCAGAGATCCATACTGATCTAATGCAATCCATAAGTTTCTAATGGAAACAATAAGAAAAACTTCAAATCAATAAATTTTCACTGTTCTATCATATTAAAAAAAACTTCACTTAAACTTATTCTTTTCATGTATGTTGTTTTGCATTTTTGTTGTTTTCATTAGAAACTGATTGCTATTTTGATTTGTTGATTTTATATTTCTTTGTCTTGCTTTTGTTTACTTTTGGGAGCCCAAAGTATCTTTATGCTCTGGCCTATAGCCCAAATTTCTGATAAGCTTAATTTTAATATTTTTATTTTGTCCCCCACTCCCCTTCCCTCCTCCTTCCTTTCTTCCTATTACCAGAAAACCTATGGTGATGACCCAAACCGATCACCTGCTTCAGGTATTGAGTTTTTATCGACTAAGATTAGAATATGAATCTTCTCATTCTGGGATAACTGCTCAGTCTACTTAAACTGCTTTGTTTTGTGTTTTTAGTCACTTTGGTTTGGTTGTTAAAAATGTTTGTATGTTCTATTTATTTTTTCTAATGCAAAGATCTCTTTCATAAAATCAATTTAAATAGTGCTGGCAGTTGGTGTAGATCATAAACTGTCCTTTCATATAAATCCAAGTGTTCTAGCCTCAAACTTTAAAGAGATCCCTGCATTTTAATATCACTATGAGTCTTGAGAAAATTTAAGATTTTTTAACTCACATGTTAAAGGACTCAAAATCTAGTGAGTAACATTCATTAACATTTTTTCTCTTACCTTTACAGAATGATGAAGGCTGTTCTCAGTGGAGGAATTCATCTGTTCTCAAATGTTCTGATATTTTTTTGTAATGGAACATTTCCATTTTGGCTATAAAACAAATGAAAATTTCAGATTGCAGCAATAAACTTCTGTCTGTCAAAATTTAAAAGACCAATACATATCTGCATAAATCATTGCCCTCCTTGGTAATTATTCCATAAGGTCAAAATTCATAACTGGTGTGATGTACAGTGCTGTTGCCTGGCTTAGCTGGTTATGAGGCTAGTGTAAAAGTGCTACAGGAGAAAAATGTAAATTCAGGACTCAGGTCACTTCCATATTTTTTCACTAGCTTAAAGAAATTTTTAAAGATAACTTCAGAGGACTTTTCCAATATATTGATTGTGCAATAACACTACATTATTACAAATGGCTACTGTTAGAAAAGCAATACTTTGCTATTTGAGCAAAAGAATGGCATCCGATTTTATCATATCATAATATTAATAACTAAAATTTCAGAAAGGTTGGCAAGTGAATTCACCTATTATATTTTTAAAAGTTTATTGCATGACTTCAAAATTGAAGTCATCAAACAAAAGTTCTGTCATTTACAACAGATGTGCAAACATCTCAATATAGCTGCTGCTTCTTAAGGCCTACTGGTTTTAAATATATGATATTCTAGATAAATTTAATATTCACAAAAGATCCTTTTCAATGAGTTGTTAGTAACGAACTGACATTTTTTATTTTTTATTTTTTATAATAATAAAATAGCAAAACTCCACTGATATAATTGTTGTTTTCTCTTTCAAAGTATAGAACTTTTTTTCCCTTCTAATCCCTGCAGACTGACCCCTTAACTAATCTGCACATTGCTTATTTAAGCTCATCATTTGGTAAACCGATTGCTTGTTGTACATACTTGCTATTTCCTTTAGTTTGCTACATGGCCACAAGCATATTTTGCCTATGTGTTTCCATCACAGACAAGAAACTGTTTATCTTGAAAATACTATTTATCTTAAAGATGCAGATACCCAAAGCAGAAACACAACTGAATTGTTTTAGTGGACTATGGTTATGAAACGACTTTCATGTGGTTCCTAGGTTAAACTGAGAAATAATATTTCATTTTCAATTGGCAAAAGAAGGAAATAAGACCAAAATTCAAAGAAAAAAAACAATTAATGCACAAATATTAAGAATAACTGGAGCACTATCAATATAATATAAAAATACTATAATAATTGCAATCAATATTTGAATATTTACAGTGTGGTAAGCATTCTCTGAAGGGCTTTATCAATTTTCCATGTTAACTTCTTAACAACTATGAAAAAAATACATTATAATACAGATTCTACGTGAAGAAGCTTGTTTCAATTGAAGGTAGTGGTATGACCCGAATGTCTGTGTCCCCTCAAAATTCATGTTGGTACCCAGTGTGATGATATTAGAAGATGGAGATTTTAGGGTGTTTAGCTTATGAGAGTGGAGCCCTTATGAATGGGATTAATATCAAGAGACCTCACAGAGCTCCCTAGTCCCATTCACTATGTGAAGACACAGAAATAAAGTGCTGGCTATGAAGATCCCCTGGAGAAGGAAATGGCAATCCACTCCAGTATTCTTGCCTGGAGAATCCCATGGACGGAGAAGCCTAGTAGGTTACAGTCCATGGGGTCGCAAAGAGCTGGACACGACTGAGCGACTTCACCACCTTCACCATGAACCAAAAAGTGAGCCTTCATCAGAATACAATCATACTAGTACTTTGAGCTTGAACTTCCCAGAACCCAGAAATGTGAGAAATAAATTTCTGTTATTTATATGTCACCCTGTCTGTAGTATCTTGTTGTAGATCCCAAACAGACTAAGACATGTAGCTCTCCCAATAATCATTACCTAGTAAGTTACTGCTTGGATGAGATGGTCAGATAACATCACGGACTCAATGGACATGAATGTGAGCAAACTGTAGGAGACAGTGAAGGACAGGGAAGACTGGCATGCTGCCGTCCATGGGTTGCAAGAAGCTGGACATGACTTAGCGACTGTACAACAACAATAAGTTACTGAGATGGAATGGGAATGAGTCAGTAGGTTCAGAGCTTATCTGATTAATGATCATGCTCTCCTCATACAAAGGGATAGGAATATCTTCACTGTTTTAAAATATACATGTGTATTTAAGTAGTTATTTACTAATTACTTTTAACAGTATTTTATAGATAAGAAAACTTCTGCATGAGAAGATTAAGTAACTTGCTCTATCTAATCTACACAGCTCTAAAATGAGAAAGAAAACTAGAAGTTATGCTCCTTAGCAGTTCATGAGCATTCCCTCCTCTATTAAAATCTAAGTTCTTCAAATATTAAGTTAGTACTTATTACAAGTCAAGAACTATGTTGAACCAACACTTTAAAATCATTTAGTCAGAGTTTTTTTTGTTTTGTTTTGTTTTTGTGTTTGAATGAACCGGGCACAACCATTACCCTTTTGGAGACTCCAGAGATCTGTCAAATTCTCACAAAGTTCCACCATTTTACCTATGTATTTACTATAGTGACCTAAATAGATGCTTATTTGATCAAGTATTTTATAAATAAAATATGAATACAGGTTGCCAGTTTTCAATAAAATACAAGAAATTTGTTTAAAAAATAAATAACTAAAAAGATCACTAAGAGTAAACTGCAAAGTTGGAGAAAATGAAGTCTGTGCTTCATTTTCAGGCTGCCATGTTCCTTGCTCCTCTAATAAAGATAACACAAGAGATATGTGGTAGAATATAATACAAAATTTAAAACAAAGCAGTGAATGAATTAAAAATGCCTCTGCTTTCTTAGGACAACTTAATTGAGAAAAGCATAGGATTCAACGTTAGTTTTTAAAAAATTCTACTTAAGTGAGCACACAAATTTAATTCGGATAAACCTGGTGTCAAATCAACTCAAAACCAAGAACTAAATAAGGGAAAAATTAATACCATTTTAGCTAGCTATTTAAATGGTTAATTGTCAGTTATAATTTACTCAGTCTCAAATGTCTTTATACAATATGTTGATATGGAAAACTTCAACATGATGTTGTTTGCCTAGTTATTTGTTTCTGTCAACCTCAAAATAAAGTGTTCACTAAAGCTAATTTTCTAATATATATTTTATAACTCCTGAATAATTATTAATTATGAAAAGAAGATTTAGAGAAATTAAAAATTTGAAGGAACTCCAGAACGTTCACTCTGATCAGTATTTCTAGACTTCATATTTTCCGCCTTATTAGGTTCCAGTTGACCAGTAGTCCTGTGACCTGTTTTTCAGGTGATTTTGTGAGTTTAGATTATTCTAGGTCAATAGGATGTTATTATGGCAAGTTTGTTCTGAATGAAACAAATCAACATAACTTCTCACTACGAAACTTTGTTGATGTCTCAAGGAAAAAAAATGAGACAATTACAAACCATAACCTAGAGGAGAGTGAAAAAGTTGGCTTAAAGCTCAACATTCAGAAAACTAAGATAATGGCATCTGGTCCCATCATTTTGTGGGAAATAGATGGGGAAACAGTGTCAGACTTTATTTTGGGGGGCTCCAAAATCACTGCAGGTGGTGATTGCAGCCATGAAATTAAAAGATGCTTACTCGTTGGAAGGAAAGTTATGACCAACCTAGGTAGTATATTCAAAAGCAGAGGCATTACTTTGCCAACAAAGGTCCGTCTAGTCAAGGCTATGTGTTTTCCAGTAGTCATGTATGGATGTGAGAGTTGGACTATGAAGAAAGCTGAACTCCGAAGAACTGATGTTTTTGAACTGTGGTGTTGGGGAAGACTCTTGAGAGTCCCTTGGACTGCAAGGAGATCCAACCAGTCCATTCTAAAGGAGAAGTCCTGGATGTTCTTTGGAAGGACTGATGCTAAAGCTGAAACTCCAATACTTTGGCCACCTCATGTGAAGAGTTGACTCACTGGAAAAGACTCTGATGCTGGGAGGGATTGGTGGCAGGAAGAGAAGGGGGCAAGATGAGATGGCTGGATGGCTGGATGGCATCACTGCCTCGATGGACTTGAGTCTGAGTGAACTCTGGGAGTTGGTGATGGACAGGGAGGCCTGGTGTGTTGCAATTCATGGGGTCTCAAAGAATTGGACACGACTGAGTGACTGAACTGAACATAATGTTACAATGTAATTGTTAAGTGTTATAATACACATGACTAATAGTTAATGACACAAAAAAAGTTTTTGCAAGAGATTTGGAAGAAAGGGAAATGTATTATTATTTTTTAAGTCAATTTATTTTAAGTGGAGGCTAATTACAATATTGTGGTGTTTTTTGCCATAGATTGACATGAATCAGCCACGGGTGTTCATGTGCCCCCCATCCCAAACCCCCCTCCCATAAATATATTATTGATATACATCTTGCCTGACAGTAAGCATACATTTAATTTTTTATTTTAAAAATTTCAAAGTGAAATTTGCTAAAACATACTAACAAAAAGTGGCATATTTTCAGAAGGGATTTTTTTTTTTTTAATAATGCAGCTAACATTAAATTATATGCTTGGTATCCAGTGTCTTCTCACCTTTTCCTCTCTTGAGAACTTTTTTTTTCCTCTTTGTCCCCTGCACTCTCTGATTTACAATATTGCTGTGTGTCTAGTCCTCAAGAAATGTGAAATGGAGCAAGAAGCCAATTTACCTTTATCTTTCAGCTGGTCTCCTGAAAAATTGATGTATTAGTTTTCCACTGATGTGGAATGTTTAACAAATTACCACAAAATTAGCAGCATAAAACAGGGCCCTCTGCTCAATGTCTCATAAGGTCCAAATCATGGCATTGGTCAGGCTGTGTTCTCATCTGGAGCTCAGTTCAGTTCAGTTCAATCGCTCAGTCGTGTCCGACTCTTTGCGACCCCATGAATTGCAGCATGCCAGGCCTCCTTGTTCATCACCATCTCTCAGAGTTCACTCAGACTCACGTCCATTGAGTCCATGATGCCATCTCATCCTCGGTAGTGCCCTTCTCCTCCTGCCCCCAATCCCTCCCAGCATCAGAGTCTTTTCCAGTGAGTCAACTGTTCAAATGAGGTGGCCACAGTATTGGAGTTTCAGCTTCAGCATCATTCCTTCCAAAGAAATCCCAGGGTTTATCTCCTTCAGAATGGCCCTGTGAAGCTAGGAATAAGGACTCCATTATCTCATTAGATGTTGGCCATTGTATGTTCTCAGGTCCTTGCTGCATGCCTGTCTCTGTAGGCAGTTCACAATATAGATGTTTGCTTCTTCAAGTGATTAAGGTAGTCTTTTCTGCTTTGAATCTTCTCTTTCAGGAAAAGACTGAGCCCTTTTTAAAGGACCTTTTAAAGAGACCCACATGATTAGATTAGGGCCAGGATGATCTCTCTTTTGTTGATTGCAGTCTTACTGATTAATTACAACTGCAGAATCTTTTCACTTTTGTCATATAACAGAATCAAGGGAGTTAAGTTCCATCATATTCATGAATCTTACTCATATTCAGGGAGAAAGTATTATACAGTATATATGCATAAATGAGTGAGGGCCTTGGGGGTCTTTCAGAATTCTGCAAACCACAACTGCCAGGTAGTACCAAAATTAATTCTGACCTATCTCCATCTCCATCCTTTAATGCTGGAGGAATCCTTCCAAACACAACTTTGATCATTGTGTTTCCTAAATTAAACTCTATTTTCACTTCCCATTGTTGTTAATATGAATTAAGTAAATGAATTTTTACAAGGACTATGATAACTAGTGTGGTCTGGCTCTATCCACCTCTCTGGCTGTATTTTCTACCCTGTTATCTTCACTTTGAATTTCAGTCAAAATGATTTTCTCTATCTCTTTATTTACCATGTCCCTTTTCACACACCCTGATATCTCTGCCTGAACCTTTTCTTCCTTCCCTTTTCATCTAGCTATTCTAACTCATTCTTCAGATCTCAGATAAAGTATCACTTCCTCAGGTTGACTCTCCTTTTGTAGACACTCCTTGCACTATATACCTTTTCCATAGCAGTTTTCAAAGCTGAATTTTCTCTGTGTTGTGAAGTGAATATTTCTGTCTTCTCTACTAAGCTTCTTAGGGCAGGGGTCAGTGAGAGGTTTTAAACCCTTGCATACCTCCTATATTTGGAATAGTATCTAACACATACTCAATCAGTATATATTAACTGACCAACTAAATGTATAATTGTTTCTCATATAACATCTACGTTTGATTTTAAAAAGAAACATGATGTTCTTTCTAAAAGAATAAATATATTTATGCATGTTTAGTCATAATTTACATTTTTGAAGTATAGTTAACACCTACCCTCTAATAGAGTATCTAAGCAAATATTATGAAGGTTAAGTTATGTAAAAATTGTCCTTTCCATGAAGAACATGATTTTTGAACAATTTATAATAAATCATTTAATCTTTTACAAGCATGGGGAGCAAATAATTTGAAGGCACATGAAAATATTTGCAGAGAAGATGTTTTAATTGTAGGTTATATGAAAAAGGACTATACTTTGATGTGCTGTGAAGATTTGAGAGGCATTTCAGTATTAAAAGTTGGAGATGTAATAAAACCTAATTGAAGAGATAACAGCAAAATGTAAAATATCAGAAACTGACATAGACCAATAGAAATCTGTTTTAGTTAAAGTAATTAATCAGGTTGGTTTTACTTTTAATCTGATTAACTCTTATTTATGAAACTGCATAAGTAAGATCCCAAGTTAAAATTAGATTATTAATTTTAATGGAACAGGGATGTATAGGGAAAAGAAATCTTGCTAAACTTAATGCCTACCAAGCAGACCTTTGTTTTGTTGAATAAGACTAATCATCTAATTCACTGTATTGTCAATTTGAATATTCTTAATTCCTTCTAAGTTTTTAGATTCAGTATCCTATGAAGCAAGTTCAAGACTCACCTCTGCATTCCAAGCATTCTATAAGATATGATCCTGAATACTTCTTTCAAAGTTGTCAAACTGTCAGAACACTAGAGGAGGAAGTATTCTCAATAGTTACTATATTCTTATTTTAGAAATATATTTCACCAATTATAAACTAAGATACTTATGTTAGTGGATATGTTGAAAGATACTATTATTTTAAGGGCAATAAACAGTATTTCGGAAGTAAAGAATTATTTCCCAAACATGTTGAATTCAAAAATCAAGAGTCTATTATTAAATATATTAAGGATTGCTACACTTTCTTGATGAATTGATTGTGTTTCTCCTTATCCTGCTAATTATTACTTGTTTGCGGAGAAGGCAATGGCATCCCACTCCAGTACTCTTGCCTGGAAACTCCCATGGATGGAGGAGCCTGGTAGGCTGCAGTCCATGGGGTCGCTGAGTCAGACATGACTGAGCGACTTCACTTTCACTTTTCACTGTCATGCATTGGAGAAGGAAATGGCAACCCACTCCAGTGTTCTTGCCTGGAGAGTCCCAGGGACGACGGAGCCCAAGGGGTTGCCGTCTGTGGGGTCGCACAGAGTCGGACACGACTGAAGCGACTTAGCAGCAGCAGCAGCAGCATTACTTGTTTTGATGTCAACTTTCTGTAATATTAATATATCTACTACAGTATGTCTTCTTTCTATCCTTTTATTTTTAACTTTCCCTGGTGGCTCAGATGGTAAAGAATCTGCCTGAAAATCAGGAGACCTGGGTTTGATCCCTGGGTTGTGAAGATCCACTGGAGAAAGTTATGACTACCCACTCCAGTATTCTTGCTGGAGAATTACATGGACAGAGGAGATTGGTGGGCTACAGTCTTGGAGCTGCAGAGTTGGACAGGACTGAGCAACTAATGCTTTCACTTTGTAATCTATGTGTTTATATTTAAAGTATATTTATTAAAGGCATACATAGGTGAGCCTTGCTGTTTTATCAAATCTATTAATCATTGTCTTTTAATTGAGGGATTTAGATCATGTACATTTAATGCAATTATTAAGATAGGCGAATTTAAAGCTACCGTTTTGTTAGTTGTTTTCTATGTGTCTGATATAGGTACATACATATATAGTTTCTCTTTCTTTCTTTATCCTTTATTGTTGGTTTACTTGAGCATTTTAAAATGATTCCATGATTGGCTTATTGGTTATACCACTTTTAAAATTTTCTAGTGGCCACATAAAGGTTTACAATATGCATCTTTAATTCATCATAGTCATCTTCAAATAACACGGTATCATTTCACATGTAATATAACAACCTTACAATAGTGTACTACAGTTGCTTTCCTCTCATTCTTTGCTACATTGTCAGCTTTTTTTCGACATATGTTATAAAGCAAACAATACATTCATATTCCCGCTTTTCCCTGTGCTATGTGCTTAGTCGCTCAGTCCTGTCTGACTCTTTGCAACACTATGGACTGTAGCCCAACAGGCTCCTCTGTCCATGGGGATTCTCCAGGAAAGAACACTGGAATGGGTTGCCATGCCAGCCTCCAGGGGATCTTCCCAACCCACGGATTGAACCCAGGTCTCCCACACTGCAGGCAGATTCTTTGCCATGTGAGCCACTAGGGAAGCCCTACTGCTGCTGCTACTGCTAAGTCGCTTCAGTCGTGTCCAACTCTGTGCGACCCCATAGACGGCAGCCCACCAGGCTCCCCCGTCCCTGGGATTCTCCAGGCAAGAACACTGGAGTGGGTTGCCATTTCCTTCTCCAATGCATGAAAGTGAAAACTGAGTGAAGTCGCTCAGTCGTGTCCAACTCTTAGCGACCCCATGGACTGCAGCCTACCAGGCTCCTCTGTCCATGAGATTTGCCAGGCAAGAGTACTGGAATGGGGTGTCATTGAGATAGCTAATTATCTTTTACATAAATTAAAAACCATAAAAGTCACACATTTACTTTGACTTCAGAAATTCTGATATCTTTATTTCTTGTTTAGATCAGAATTTTCAGCTGCTATCTTATACCTGTCAATAGAACATTTTATGATAATTCTGATAATGTTGGTCTACTGGCAGTGGATTTTCTTGCCTTTTGTTTGTCTGTAAAGTCTTTATGTAACCTTTATTTTTATTCTACACAAAAAGAAATTCAGAAGCAGTATGGCTTCAGGGATGATTCCATAGCATCATCCAGCACCCAGTTTCCTTCAGTTTTTTTTTGCTTTTCCATTTGGAAATGTCAGTTCTTATATTTCCCTCTCATAGTGTTAGTAAGACTGGATCAGCTCAAGAAATCTCATACTTACTAATCTTAACACCTGAAAAAAGAATGTCTTTTCATTCCTTTCCCTGAATACCAAAAGCAGCTTCTTCTTGGATTATATTACATAGCCACTCTTCAAATGCTCATCAAAAAAGGGGTTGCTACTAACAACATTTTTATGTGAAGGCTGTACAGGAGTCCAGATCCCAGTAAAAGTACAGCCAATGTACAAGGCTTCCCCAGTAAAAGTACAGCTCTGCCGGCGTAAGTATTAGATGCTGGGTAGTCAACCAACAAAGCCAGCCAAGCCCTGCTTTCACTTTTATTATTTCAACTTGGAAAGAAACAGGTATTATCATGTGGTTTATTTTTCATCTCATAGAACTGGGTTTCTGAGAGGAAACTGATCTTAAGGTATTTTTCTTCAGTCACCTACAAAAGTGAATTCTTCTATAGATCGGTGATGTGTTTAGGCATGCTCACAACATCTCAGGGATGTTTGGGGAGTCTTCCTGAGAAGACTTCTCTCAGAAAGTCACAGGCAAGCAAAAATAAGATGTCATCTCCAATTATCTCCTTGGTTTTTCAAAAAGACCACCTTCCATATCAAAAAGACACTTATACAAAAGGAAATAAGTATAATCCTAATATCCTAAGGTTGAGTCAACCTAAAATCAGGAGTACATACAAAGATATATGTAAAATTCCTATGTTTTGGCAAGTTTGAATATATCTATGCTTGAGAAGACTATTATCAAATTAGTATTCTGTAGACTTTTATGTAAGGTCTGAAGTCAACAATGCTGTATGTCTGGCTCTCATGAGATTATAATATCTGAAACTTTATCTCAAAAAGAATGGCAGAAGTGCTTAATAATACATTTAACATATCTGCAAACACCACAGAATCATAAATAGCTGGTTGGGATCAAAAAAATTCTTTTTTATACTTTTCAGTAACTTAGTGTACTTAGTCAAGTGCGTGTATAGTCTCTATACGTGTGTGCTAAGTCGCTTCATTCATGCCCAACTCTTTTGAGACCCAAAGACTGTAGCCCAGCCGGTTCCTCTGTCCATGGTATTCTCCAGGCAAGAACACTGGAATGGGTTGCCATGCCCTTCTCCAGGGGATCTTCCTGATCTAGGGATTGAACCTGCATCTCTTAATTCTCTTGCATTGGCAGATGAGTTCTTTACCACTAGTGCTCCCTGGGAAGCCCCAATATAGCCTCCATTAAACACTTTCTCAAAAATAAATAGACAATCTCTTGAGAAAGCCCAGTTCAAATATATGTTTCTTACAGTGAACTGTATTTGCTCTCTATAGCTTCAAGCCACCTGCCTCCTTTCTGCTCTGTGTAGTGATATTTTGGAGCTGGTCTTCATGTGCGTTGGAAAGCCAACTGTGTGCATTTCTGCTGGGCTCTGCATTCAATGACTTCACACTGATGACTGAAATCAGCCATGGTGGGACTACTTGTGCCACAAAAATCAGCAAACACTAGAAACCAGGGCTATTTTTCCTTCAGAGAATCAATTTACCAATATACCACTACCTTTGGGGTAACATAACAAATTAAATCCATCTTCCAAAAGAGTCACTAAAATATTTGAGAATGGCTATTTCTCTTTGTCCCTCTCCTTTGTGGAAGATGGAATTTAATAGCTGTTTTAAAATGTTACCCTCCTACCTCTTCTTTTCCAGGCTAACCATTCTTGTTCTCTTAACTTTTTCTTCTAAATTTATTGTTTTGTGTATTATTTTCATCTTATCCTCACTTCCAGGATAAACAAAACAAAAATCGTTTAACTCTACTAAAACATGATATCCAGGACTATATATTGTTTCCTAGACATCCCTGGTGGATGGGTACCATTATATTCAATACTGTTATCCTTGTTTTTTTCACTTTTATAGTTTTAAATCACTTGAGTTTTATTGACAGTTGTTTATATTAATATTCATAATTTATCTTAATTCATTCTAAATTTAGAGTCAACAACAAACATTTATTGAGAGCTGGGTGTGAATCAGGTTCCATTCTGTGATAGAGAATTAGGGAAAAGACATTCAGAGGATCAAAGACATAAGACTTAGGACAATTGGTGTCACTGATCACTTATTACACACATGCGAATTTTTTTGGTGCATCCATATATTTTTATATGTTATAATTTATACAAATATATTAAAAGTTTGACAAAGGCTATACACTATTGGAATGCAGGTGCAATGCTCTATAAATACTAAAATAAATCACAAAAATGGAAATTATTATATATGTATCTATGTATATAATGTATAGTCACAAAAGATATTTCTATGAAACTGTTAACTTAGGCACATTGGTGAATTAACATTAACATTGGTGAATGTCAGCACATGTACAATATCTGATGACTAGTACTTCAATAAAAAATTTTTTGTGTTAGTCTTATGTAATGAAGTATGACTCATTCTTTAAGAGTACAAAGTGAATGTTTAAAGAAAAAAAAAACAAAACAAAACTCTATGCCCAACAAAATTTCCATTCTGCAGTCAACGACAATTACTCAATGTTCTCTGAAATTTTGCATTGAAGGTTTATTGTTGTTCTGAAAAATATGTTNAACACAGTTCCACATAAGACAGTTTTGCAATGAGTATGAAATGGATTTACACATGTAGAGATTTTAGCATTTACATCCTCAATAAGCTAAAGATTGCATTATTTATTTATAAGAAGCAGAAGAGTGACTCTGAAGCCAGATTACCTAGAATCATATACCAATTGTACTACCATTTGTCTGTGACCTGCGTGGAACTTAACTTCTCTATACCTCATTACTTTATCCCTATAATGGAAAAGCAATACCACTCACTTCAAAGATTCATGAGACTTACATGAGATACTGCGTTTGGAAACAGTACAAGAAAATGGAACACATACATGGTGGTGCAAACACAGGAAGAACTCAATAACTACTAGAAAATAAAGAAAACCAGAGAAATATTTGTTGGTCACTTGCTGTATACCAGAAACTCAGCTAGCTGCTAAGGGAAAGAAAGTGAAAAGTAAAGTTTTAGTCGTTCACTCATGTCCGACTCTTTGCTAACCCATGGACTGTAACCCACCAAGTTCCGCTGTCCATGGAATTCCCCAAGCACGAATACTGGATTGCATAGCTGTTCCCTTCTCCAAGGCATCTTCCTGACCCAAGGATCAAACCCAGGTCACCTGTACCACAGGGAAATTCTTTACCATCTGAGCCACCAGGGAAGCTGCTATGGAAAAGAGACAAGACCCAAATCCAGTCCTCAAGGAATTTAGATTCTAGGCACAAGGGATCTCAATCTGAGTAACTGATAACAAGAATAGTTACACTTACCCTGCTTCATTCTCCCAGAGATCTAGACCAGAACACAACTGAGAGAAAAAGGATTTTTACAGCAGCCATGTACATGGTCTGTTAAACGGCTTCTAATACTTCAGTTCTTGGATGTGGTTGGATATAAATGCTAATATTAATAATAATCATGATAACCTGACCATGCTGAAAATCCTATATTTGATCTCATTTAATCCTTGGAACAAAATAGCAAAATAAGTATGGTTACCTTCTATTTACTGATTGAAGTTCAGAGAACATAAATAACTGCCATATCCAGTGTATCCCATGACGGCAGTAACCATGCCCGGATACTTTCCCTGGCCTTTTGATGGAACTTGGCAGCTAAGCCAACAAGCTCAGCAGGAGTATACTCTCTCATCATGAACATTTCCTGAATTAGAGGCTACCCCGCTGACTGGGGTGGTTGTTGCTGCGCTTTTGTTTTCCTTTCTATTAGAAACCCTATGGCACGGGGCCAGCGTAACATCTTCCTCTTTGTTTTCCTTGCTTTCCCAGGAATTCCACCTCTTGGCATCCCAATCAGGCTGTGTCACAAGTGCTCAGACTTAATCCAAGCAGCTTTCGTCCTCCTCACCCCCCAGTTTTGCAAAATGGCACACTGAGGTCTCCTGAATGTCTCCTGCTTATCATCCTATTCTCTCACCTTTCCTGCCAGCCCAGACACTGCATGTCATTCCCCAACCTCAGCTTTTCTTCCAAATTTCTCACAAGATCTTCAGCCCCCAGTTGGGTATCAATGGACACAGAGCTGCTCACGGTGGAGGTCAGCACACTACCCAGCCAGGTATTTCCCTTCTTTGCATTCCTGCAAAGAACTTTTTGAAGTTCCTCGAACACGTACATCAAACCAGCCAATACTCTGGGGGCATCCCAATACCTGCTCAGTGGTACACAGGCATCTAACATACTGGCCACCTCTTCCCACACAGAGCTCGATGGCCAGCTTGAGATTTCCCCATGGAGGCCTCTTTCTTGAGATCCATTTCAAAATCAGTTGTTGGTTCCCAACCTTGGGAGCTTCCCGGGTAAAATCTGAAATTGGTCCCAAATGTGGAGGACAAGGGGAGACTGAAGAAAGAGGCAGACCCCTCCAGAGTGGTAGATGGCAGGTATAATAATCAAAGGAACTTACATGTGAACCTTGTCTTAGGCAGCTACAAGATGTGGAGACCTCAGCATCTGCCTTCCAAAATTTTTAAAGTTTGTGTAGAGGCCTTCACTGAGTTTAGTCACATATGCCAGCTTAGGTGGTCTCAACACCTTAACTCTCTCAAGGCTCAGTCCTTGAAATGACCCCAGTTATGGGAACTATGGGTGGAATGTATATTTCCAAGGACAGAGGGAGTGGTAAGGAACCTCTGACTGCCAAGGTCCAGCTCTTTGACCAACCAGCAATCACATCCTCCTGATAACCTCCTCCAACTTCAAGTGCAACCAAGTCATATATTAAGTGCAACTGCTCTAACAAATAAACTCAAAATTGTGCAGCATCACAAACACAATAGAAGCTTCTTGCCTATAATATATACTGAATTGGCAAACAGGAAGGCAGAGACACAGGTTGCCAGAGGTTCTGTCCGCATGTATATTCTACTAAAAGAGAGAAGAGAAAAAGGATGTAGAAGGGTACATGGCGGACTTACTGGGCCATGCCTGGAAGCGGTGCACATCCCTTCTCCTAAGTTTGCATAGTGAAGAATTTAGACACATGGTCACCCTTCATTCCAGGGAGAAACTCTGGCTGGGCAGTCACTTTCAGCCAGTAACTCTGTCTTATGGAACGGGAAGCACACATATTTGTGTTTCTTCGGGCTTTTCTAGACAAAAAGTAAGCACCAAAGGCATGATTCCAACCCATGTCTGTCTGTCTCCAAGGTCCAGTGTTTCTACAGGCTGGCAATCATAAAGCCCCACCACGGCCCAGTGCTGCCCCTATGTGCTGCCCACGTTCCACATGACTTTATTCACAGAACAACTTTGTGAAATGAGTCCTGCTATTTGATAGACAAAACATGACTAGAAAGATCAAACAGCTTGTTTAGAACAATTAGGTGATGAGTGTGAATTGGATCTGAATCTTCCCACCCCAGGCCCTGATGCTGACAATTTCCCAGGACCCTTCCAGCTCTGTGTTCAACCCTAAAGCCAAGTTCTGAGATGAGACTCAGAGGATGATTTCTGCCAGTTGTCCTAGGAGCAGAACAGAGCTGTCCCCTGGATGTCAGCAAAGGCCCCCAGACAACTTATGGGCTGTTATTTTGGCCTGAATGATGCCACCTCTGGATTATCTCATTTTTTAGATGATTCTTGCTGTGGGTTATCCAGGAATTCCACAATAAAACACCCCACTGAGAGAAATGGGCTTTGACTTTTTGAGCCAAAGATATAATGTCCTTGCAGCTTTGGAACACAGTATGTCCCCCTGGAAGTCTCCATAAAATGGTGACATTTGTCAAGAATAAAAAGCTATAATTCTACTCATATACTACTTTGAAGTTGAAAACTAAAATTGCATTTGCTGGACATAGATTTAAAACCTTCTATTTTCAAAGTAACCACAGACCAATTTTTTACAGTGGAGTCTTATATCAGAGTAAATTTCACAGTGGTTGCTCCTTCTGAAAGGATTTCATGGCATTGTGCTGGCCTTGGGGCCAGGTTGCATATGCTTAAATCCAAGCCCTGTTATTTCTGCTAGCTATGCAACCAGGGCAAAGGGATTCACTTTCTCTAAGTCAGTATTTTTCGATCTGTAAAATGGGAACAAATCCAGCACCTAATTCAGAGTGTTGTTGTGAAGATCAAAGGACTGAGGGTTACTGACATGATCACTCAGCATAATATTTGGTAAGCATTCACTGTATTATGTAAGGTGATAAGGCATTTTCTTTTTTAATTTTTTTTAATTTATTTTTTTTTAATTTTACTTTACAATAGTCTATTGGCTTTGATTGCTTCACAATGTTGTGTTAGTTTCTGCTGTACCTCAATGTGAATCAGCTATATGTATACATATATCCCTTCCTCTCGAGCTTCCCGCCCACAAACCTGCATCCCACCTGTCCAGGTCATCACAGAGTACCAAGCTGTACTCCCTGTGCTGCACGAGAGCTTCCCACTAGTTGTCAGTCATGTCCGACTCTTTGAGGCCCGATGGACTGTAGCCCACCAGACTCCTCTGTCCATGGGATTCTCCAGGCAAGAATACTGGGGTGGGTTGCCATGCCCTCCTCCAGGAGATCATCCTGGCCCAGGAATTGAACCTGTGACTCAGGTCTCCTGTATTAGCAAGTTGGTTCTTTACCACTAGTGCCACTTGTGAAGCTACCTACCTATTAATACAGCATTTTATTTTCACATTTATTTTCTTAGATTCGAGTCTGCATAATGGATTGGATAGAAATTTCCTCTTTCTAATATCCAGAGCCCATCAATCAATACAGTATGATACTCAACCTATGGGTAGAACCTGTCTCTCATTCTATATCAGAATGATGGCCCCACAGCTCCAGAAAGTATATCCCCCCAACTAAGTTTATCCTGTTCACTCAGCAGGTGATTAATGTGATGCTAATTTGTACCTCCAGAACTAAAACAGAGGAAAAGTCTTTTAGTACAATTGTTGAAAGCTTAGTTTGGGAGTCATATAGACACATCTTTAAGAGTCCCATTTTCTGTGTGACCTTAGACAAGTCACTCAGCTTCTCCAGGGCTCAGCATTCTAATCTTTAAATGGGCTTTATAACAACACCACTTTTACAGGCCTACAATGAGGATTAAATTTGATGTGACAAATACTATGCTAAACATTTTACAAATAATGAAGTCTTCAGTGAGTACAGAAATCCTATAGGGCTCACAATGGATTCTCATTTTTTCTTTAAATAAAGACATGGTCAGTGTAAACATAAACTGATGTAATCGCTATAGAAAACAGTTTGGCGCTTCCTCAAAAAGTTAAATATAAGATTGCTATATGATCCAGCAATTGTACTGCTAGGTATATACTCTCCCTAAAATGAAAACATATGTCCACACACAAAAACGTGTACACAAATGTTTGTAGAAGCTTCAGTTATAATATCTAAAATGGGAAAACAACCCAAATGTCCATTGACTGATGAATGAATAAACACTATCAAATACTATTCAGCAATAAAAAGAAATGAAGTACTAATACTTTCTATAACACGAATAAACCTCAACAACTTTAGGCTAACTGAAAGAAACCAGACTCAAAAGACCACATGTTGTGTAATTCAATTTTTGTAACTAAAGTATAGTTGATTTACAATATTGTGTTAGTTTCAGGTTTGAAGCATAGCAATTTCCTTATAGGTTACTATAAAATATTGAGTATAGTTACCTGTGCTATACAGTAGGTCCTTATTGGTTTTCTATTTTATATCTACACAGAAAAAGTACATAGAAAGTGTTAGCCCCTCAGTCACGTCCAACTCTTTTGCAACCCCACGGACTGTAGCCCACCAGGCACCTCTGTCCAAGGGTTTCTCCAGGCAAGAATACTGGAATGGGTAGCCCTTTTCTGTCTCCAGGGGATCTTCCCTACCCAGGGATTGAACCCGGGTCTCCTGTATTACAGGCAAATTCTTTACCATCTAAGGAAGGGAAGCCTAGCAATGTGTAAATGTATGATTCCATTTGTATGGAATATACAGAACAGGCAAATCTACAGACTGGAAGTAGAGTCATGGTTGCCAGTAGCTGGTGGGGAAAGGGAGTAAACTGGGATAGGGTTTCTTTTGGGGTGATGAAAATATTCTAAAATTCTATTGTTACGATAGCTGTATAACTCAGTAAATACACTGAAAACCACTCAATCATACACTTAAACAGGTGAATTGAATGATGTATAAATTACATCTCACCTTACAAATAGCTGTGAAAAAAGAGAAGTGAAAAGCAAAAGAGAAAAGGAAAGATATAAGCATCTGAATGCAGAGTTCCAAAGAATAGCAAGAAGAGATAAGAAAGCCTTCTTCAGCGATCAATGCAAAGAAATAAAGGAAAACAACAGGATGGGAAAGACTAGAAATCTCTTCAAGAAAATTAGACATAACAAGGGAACGTTTCATGCAAAGATGGGCTCAATAAAGGACAGAAATGGTATGAACCTAACAGAAGGAGAAGATATTAAGAAGAGATGGCAAGAACACACAGAAGAACTGTACAAAATCTTCACAACCCGGATAATCACGATGCTGTGATCACTCATCTAGAGCCAGACATCCTGGAATGTGAAGTCGAGTGGGCCTTAGAAAGCATCACTATGAACAAAGCTAATGGAGGTGATGGAATTCCAGTTGAGCTATTTCAAATCCTGAAAGATGATGCTGTTAAAGTGCTGCACTCAATATGCCAGCAAATTTGGAAAACTCAGCAGTGGCCACAGGACTGGAAAAGGTCAGTTTTCATTCCAATCCCAAAGAATGCCAAAGAATGCTCCAACTACCACACAATCGCACTCATCTCACATANCGTGTGTGTGTGTGTGTGTGTGTGTGTGTGTGGTGATTTTTTTTCTTTCAGTAAAAAAGCCAAAAAAGATATTAACATTTCCAGTCATCTAAGAGAAACTTCTAACTTCAGAGCTCAGCACTGAAGTTGCTTTTGCACTAGCAAAGCTGTAAAATTTAGGCAGCTATATATTGTCCTCACAGAAAATTTTCACTATTCACTTTTCTCTTAAATGTGCAAAATCTCATAAATCATGAAAAAATAAAAATCTTCAAAGTGGAAGATGATCAGTTATATAGCAAATGCAGTATCTTCAAATATTCTATCTCATGCTCACCAACCAGATTAATTAACATAAGAAAGTTATCTCGGAAAAATGTTTTGTTATAGCTCAATTATTGATGGAGCTTACACTTTGAATTTAATCAGCAGTTTTTGCTCTCTGCTGCACTATTGCATAAAGTCCCCCAGCTCCTCACCCTGAATGAAGATTTCATGAGATATGAAGACATAGTCATGTTTTTATTTTCCCTCTCACAAATACTTGTAAAGAAAAGAGGAAGAGTCTTACTGTGTTATGATTGGGAAGTATATGAAACTTAATTGAATTTACATTAAAAACACTGGAAATAAATTTTTAACTTTATTTATCTTTTCTTAAGAAAACACAGAGGGCAAAAAAACATTTGTGTGTGGCTAGTTGAATAAATTTACAGATAGCAATATTAATTATAAAGAGAGATAACATTCTTTCATTTTATTGCACAGTTAAAAATAAAATTTTAATTTTACAATATTTGATGGATTCTACTCCCAATTTTTAGCGTTTCATTTTAAGCCATAAAATTTTACATGAGTAGTCAAAAAGTTTAATTGGTGTTAAGAGCTCAAATTGTTCAATTTGACACAGCTACAATTTCCTTTTGAAAGTCACCACATAAACAGACTTTCCTCTTCCAAAATTATCAATATTTGATTTATAACAATACAAGTAAATTGAAAATAAATAGGTCATGTACAAAATCATGCACTCACACTCTGCTCCAAAGTAATAAAATATTCCAAAGCAAATAGGTAATAGCAACTACACCCATGACTAGAAATTTAACTCTCTCTGTACATACTTTTTTGCTGACAACATTCAAATCAGCAAATTGGCCACCTTTAAAAAAAAATTACAATTTTCAAAGTTTTACCAGGCTGCATATAAATACAGCAAACAAACAATAAAAGTGCATAATGTTAATATAAGCTAAAAGTCACTGAACTACACATATGGCGTAATAATAAAAATGTTTTCTTCGCAAAAGAGGTTTAGGCACAAACACAATGTTTTCTCAAAGATAATACTTGGTCTTTTGTAAAATACTGGTTAAAGAATTTGCTTGAATGATAGAAGCTACTATATGTCATAGGACAAGAGTGGTACTTTGGCAAAACTGGATAAGGAAAATATAAGCCATAGCAAAAAAACCCCAGAAAATATAAGAAATTTCACTAATAAAATTCTTAAAAACCATATATTAATGGGAAATACTTTATAATCTTATCTATTTACTGTATAAACAGAGGCTGCTACTACTTGAATCAGCTCAACAGTTTTTCAACAACCATGTAACTTTATTAAAGTTTATTTACTATGTAAATAGAATTTAATCCAAAACATTGTATGGCTATTTTTCTTTGCTGGTACTACTTTCCCAATAAAATAAATAAATAGAATTAATTTGATTGCAAAAGCTTCCTACAACTTAACAAGGAACAACAGATTTGCACTGTTACTTTCTCTCAGATTTTGAAGTTGACATAGAAGACAACAAATTCTATGTAGAGGTAGACTGCTGACAAACACCAGCTTCAGCTTTTCCAGAAATTACACGTATTTAGGAAAAAAACAAAGAAAATATGTCTTCTTAACTCAGCATCCCATTGGTCTGAGAATTGCAGTGGGGAGGGGAGAGAAGAGGATTTTAATTGATTCTGAGAATCCAGAGAGTTGAAAAGGTCAGTATACACAGTAATCAAAATGTGCACACCAAATCCTAAACTAGTGAAAGAAATAAAGCTGGGTAACACTAGTGCAAGTCATTGTTGTATTATTGTTTTTGTTTGAAACACGGTGAAAGAGCAGTTTCTGTATTTAAGAAAATAAAGCACTTAGAAGCATACATGATTAGAGTATTAAAATAGATTATTTGCCGTGTTCATTTGGGAAAGTCCCTATCAATAACAGGTGATACTTAACTGCATTGCATTATAAGACTAGGTTGTTCATTAATAAAGAAAGGAGGAAGCTAGAACTATAAATCAACAGAGACTCCTAGGGAGTTTTATATTAGGCAGTAATTAAATAATAGTTCATGTTGCTTTCTTTCACTGGGAATTACATCCTTTTCACCTCTTCTCTGCTAAAGCAGAGACATCCATTACGACGAGTAGCTACAACACTTGTCAGATGTGATCAGCTCCAAACAGCTGAAGGCCAACTGACGTGTACTCTCTTAAAGCAGGTTTTCTCCCCCTCCCCCCGCAAGCCCACTGTCCTTTCACGTGCATGCAACAGTCAAAAGGGATCACATCACCTAATGAAGAAAAACAGAAGCATATGGTAGGAAGGGGCCTCAGCAGGAGCCAGCTGAAATGCCAAGGCTTGCACATAAACAAAATATATGCAAAAATGTGTGTTCACAGAAGCTGTCAGCCACAGCTTCAGGAAATAATAAGCCTGCAAAGGAAGATAGAGTTTTCCTGTGACCACAGTTACCTAAGAGTCTGTATTTTTAGCTTAATTTTTTATTACTCTATGAAGTGGTGCACCAGGGCAGGCTAGTCCCAGATAGTTAATTATGCATAAGCAGTTGCAAAGTTTGATTTTGCTGTACAATATTGAGCCACGTACTCTTCACAGTATATTTTGCTTATACCTACTGCAGACTTCCACATGACAGCTGAATTGCAAACTGTAAGTGACTTCATCATTGCCTTCCTTTTTGCACTCGTCACTTTCCAAGGGTGAATGTTTAACTCAGTCCGTGAATTCACCCTGTCTTTGAAACGTAGGCGCTCATCTTTTCGGATGTGTATTAATTAATATTTTAGATGTGCATTGGGCACATCCTCCCATATTGTCTCTTTTGGATTTGCTTCTGTGCAAGGTTAACGGTCTTAATCAGAATCCTTTCTTCCCATAATGGCTCTGATCACGGGACTGCAGCTGCCCTGCTGCTCTGAATCTTTATCATTTGCTAGAGAAACCGCACATTATCTCCCCTTTTGACTTGTTAGCTTTTATGTTGGGACAACTTTAGTGTTATCACCTGGTATAATCAGTTTGACTGGAACCTTCAAACTTGTGTGTCCCTTTACTGTGAACATTTTAATATGCTGTGATGACATCGTTAGAACTGGGGAATTTGTAAGGACAGAATTCAAAGACAGAACTCTGTGTGATTTCTAAAATATGACTACAAGCATTTTATGTACCAATGTTGACAACATAAAACAAGATATTGTTTAAAAAAAAAAAGCTAGAAGTGATGTGGGCACTCCTGTGGACAATTGTAGTTATATAAAAATATATTCCTTTCAACTTGAGTAAAACAATGCTTTGCGTTTTAGTTTGAATGGTATAAATAATTCACCTTGCTCTGTCTAAATATTCTGTATTTTATATGAAGGATGGTCACATTTCTAGCATTATAATTAAAATACATTTTCTTAACCCTTAAACTATCTGTTCTCAATGACTCCTAAGAAAGAAAATACATATTTGTTTATTTATTTGTTTTTTTGAGGATAACATTAAGATAGAGTATATGCTTTTAATTCTTAGAATCCTTTATTGAAAAGGTGACTGGAATCTGCAATTTAGCATCTGTCTAAAACTAAAAATTTAAAAGGATGCAACTAGTTATGTGACAAAAGATTGGTGTATAAAGTTTGGTTTCCCCAATATTCCAAATGTTTTACATCTATTTACTGGCTCATTTGTTTCATTGTATGAGTATAAATGAAAAAAATGGTACTTGTGAGCAGTTTTCTTTCCTTTGGAAGTGATATGAAAACACTTTGCTAGACATTGACATAATCGGAATACCAGGGCTTCTATATTAATTGTTACTTTGAGCAAGGCCAGCATCTGACAGAATACCTTCCTGTCAGAGAATCTTACTGACTCGGTAGTGGCATGTTGATAAATTTCTTCTTGGATAATTCTTAAAAGGTTTATTTCTCTTTGACTCTCCTAGCATTTCATCCTAAAACTTGCACTTTGAGTAACTGAGGAAATCAGAAAAAACACAACTTGGGAATATGCATCCTTATGAAACTCAGACTAGCATTGACTGGATCAAAATGAAGGCAGAGTTGAAACAGGTGGCTATTTGTTGTAGACTATTCAGGACCAACTGACTGAACCTTCAATTCTATTCCCAGTGAGGTGAACCATGCCTGACCACACATTTTCTACCGTATGGCCAAATACAGAGAATTGGATTAAGATACTTTTCAGAATCACTTTTTCTTTTGGCAATGATTCTTTAGGTGGATCTAAGAAACAGCTCTGCTTGGCCCAGGATTGTCCCAAATGTCCTTTTAGCTATTTCATTACAGGCAACAGGAGAGCCAGAGAGAGCAACTGTTGACTCCTCCTGGCATGCCTTTGATTCCAGCAGGAAAGGTGCTCTCAGCATCCTGTTACACCCCTGATTCATCTCCTAATGCTCCATGTGTTAGCAAAGCTTGGCCTTGAAGTGTGTGTGTGTGTGTGTGTGTGTTTCTGAAGTACAGTCTTTCAGACACTTCTGGCAATTTGATTTTAAAATGTGGAGTAAAGAGGATAGGTCGGTAGTGCCAGGGGGCATAGTTGCACTGCACAATTACTAGACTAATTCAAAATAGAAAAAACAAAACAAAAACAGAAATTTGCTGAATACTGTGGGCATTATGTATTCTGGTTTAAAAGGGCTTATTGGGAAAATATTTTGTAAGAGGGTATAAACATTTCAGAGTAATCTCTCAGATAGTTTTGAATGCTTGCTAATATTTCTCCTGCTACACTTGGAAAAAGTCTCCAGAAATAAAACAATGTAGACATCTAACAACATCCTAACACCATTAAAAACAAGCAAATAGGACCACTGTTTGCCGTGTTCACAAGTATATTCAAATTCCTAAAACTTTCATTATTAAAGAGCTCTTAGAGCATTTTACGATTATTCTCAATTACTGTGATCATGTGCAATTTGTAACAGGTAATTTAATTTATTCTTTACTGAACAAATAATTGAAAAAACTGACAAATTTCTCAAAAATAAAAAATGTACAGCATTAAGAATTTTGAATTCATATGAATAGCTGGAGATTGTTTTATAAACATGAAATCCTTCCTTTCTAATGCTAATTGAAGTTATTTGGATAAATATGTGTTGGTATTATAAAATATTTTAAATGTTAAATGTATATTGAGAACAAAGGTGTGATTTTTTAAAAATGAATTATTTGAATATAAACTTACATTTTTAACCTCATCAAAGGTAGTATGAATGCAAATTAAACCCATCTTTTTTCTTATATTACTAGGATTGTACTATATCCTATGGAATTTGGAAACACTGAGTATCTGAGTATTTTCATATCTTATTTGATCTCATGAAAATGAAAAGACCACTAATACCCGACGAGAGGCAAGTGGCAGAATCCAGCTGAACATATTTCACAAATTCCACAAAATTAAGAACTTTGTTGTTGGCCAAGAAGTGATGTCTCACATTCAGCTTGAGGTAGAAACCATTTCTTTTCTCAAAACTATTTTCTACCAAAGGCAATTTTTAGCGTGGTGTTTCAATGCAGACACACATTTTAGAAGATACATAGACACAGTAGATTTGTGAATGGAACCTTGCTCAAATGGTAGAAAGGTAATCCTTGTTTTGTTTTGTTTATTTGTTTGCTTTTATATGCTTTACTTCTATTTTCAGTTATAAATGAAATTGAAAAAAAAGCAAGTCATATATAACAGGAAAACATGAGACAACACAGCTGTGGGAGATCAAGAAAACTGAGGAAATAAACTGAACAAGTACATTGATGATTCTTGGTATTGCTGGATTGTTGAAGCACCTCAGACAATATTGACTTGACTTTGGGATCATTTAGAGCTTTCTTTGTTTGAAATCTCTTCAAACAGGATAAAAAATAGACCCTGAAAGCCCTCTCTTGCCTTCCTTGTTCCCTCAGCATGTCTAGGTGTTTACCAAGTTTGCTACCATATATCCTGCTTTACTAACGTTCAGGGCACCCTGCTGCTATACAATATTTATTTATTTTATTTGTGCAAGCTTGTGTAAAGACTTTAATGTTTAAAATCTGAAAATATAAAATGTAAATGAACCTCTGGACCAATTTCCATTAGCAAAATGAATAAGCATACTATATGTGTGTGTGTGTATCCCTCAAAAAATGTATGAATACAAAAGCAGCATAAAACCAATATTTTTGATTGGTAGAGTTATTCAATATATTTTTACATGGAAGTGCCAAGGCTGGATGCATTAAATGTATTTACGTATAAAAGCACAAAGATCATGTGGTATCAGAAACAATATGAGATGTGATATTTCATTTTGCATTTTAGCAAGAGTGTCAAAATGTTTGGGGATTCATTTATTTTTAAACTTAGGTGTTTTAGCACTGACACATTTTTAAAGCTCTAAATATTAGCTCCCAAAGGTTATGCTTTTTATATTCTCTAACAGCATTTATTATATGACTAGCTGACAGATATTTCAATTAGGAGACTTAAGTTAAAGATTATTTTGATAGAGTAGCTCCAGGGATTGATGGTTTGGTACTACCTTTCAAAAGGCTTGGCATGTTGCTTTCACAACAGGCAAACAAAGTCACCTCCATAATCAATAACAATAACAGCAACAATAATAATACATGGGTCTAGTACAATCTTCTATACAGATTATGGCTTTACACCCCCTATTCTTTTCCTTTGACAGGTAAATGGTTGAAGACAGAAGACTTATTATAGATTTTACATCTAGCCCATGAGGATTTTGACTGATTCCATTGAGCAGGCTCAGGTCAGCTAAGTCCTTCCCTTCAAAGCATCATGGGTCTCTCTGAGCATCATTGCAAGCTTGTCCTGGCAGTAAGCCAGGCTTCAAAAGCCATTCACTGCAGTCACTGACTCACTAATGGGCAACTGCAGGCTTTCTGATTTTCCTTTCGTTTCATGTGTTCATTTGACATAAATTTAATTAAACCAAATCTGGTGTTAAAGCAAGATGAGATAAAAGTGATATGTCTCAAATTAAAGAACTGTGAAAGATACAGGAAACAGAACTATGCTTTTTTTTTTTTAATCTGTTTCTGTAAAATATTGTCAATTTTTGTAAGCTTACTACTTAAAGTCGACCAAAAAAAGAAAAAAAAAAAGGATAGGGGTATGCATTATTAAGAATAATGTGTATCCAGGGTTAGATGAAGGTCTTGGCCCCACATTCTCTGTAGTAAAACCTTTCATAGAATTCTTATGTTTTCTTTCATTCCCACACTTCAGGTAGTCACCTCTTCACAGGATATAAGACAAGTCTGCCCTTCTTCTAGCTACATAGCTATAGTTGTTAGGCAGCTCAAAAGCATACAACACCAGAAACATGAAAAGATCACATATTAAATGTAAAAAAAAAAAATCATCATTTTTCAAAGGGTCCTTTGGTTTTTACTTAAGGCTAAAGAGATAGAGTGAAAAAGATCATGTTGCTTAAAAAGCTCCATTTAATTGCTTTGAATGTTGCTTTAGGAAACATCCAAGTTTCTCCTTTTAAAAATTGCTTTTTCTCCATTAAAAGAAATCCCAGACTAGAAATACACTATGTGAACTAAAAGCAGTTTTGCAATCTTTCTCAAGAATGCTCAGACTGATCCTTTTCCTTCCCCCAGCTGAAAGGCTGTTACCTCCCAGGACCACACCATAAGTCGCTGGATGTAAAATGATTACTCTGAGCAAATACACACAAACTAGCAAGTGATTGCAGTGTCCTGTGGATAAGAATCAAGAAAACCAGGGGAACTGAGCTGACGAATTATGTGATAGAAAGTAGATGTCCTTGGGGCAGAAAACCGGNCCATAAGTCGCTGGATGTAAAATGATTACTCTGAGCAAATACACACAAACTAGCAAGTGATTGCAGTGTCCTGTGGATAAGAATCAAGAAAACCAGGGGAACTGAGCTGACGAATTATGTGATAGAAAGTAGACGTCCTTGGGGCAGAAAACCGGTGTGTGGCATGTGGACTGTCCGTCTTTCTTGCATTCCAACTTTTGATGGCCAACTTCTTTCATTACAAACAGAACTCAAATGCTTCTGGCATACTCCCCTGACTTGATTACTTTCTGTACGAATCACTGGGATTTAGACTCAGGGTTTAGGATTATCAAATCCCTCTATTACGCCTTTCATTTAAAAGATGAAAAATTAAGGGCCAACAAAATTAAGTGACTTGTCCAGGGTCACACAGCTTGTTGTTAGCACAGCTGAGACAAAGTCCATGTCAACTACCCACGAGGTGAATGTTGCTTTAATTTTTGTTTTTAGGGACTTTTGAGTTCTTTATTAAAATGGATCTTTTGAAGTCTTTAAAAGAAACTCTTCTTTATATTTCCAGGTTCTTGTCATGTCTCTTAACTAAGAGAAAATATTCATGGTGGAATAGGTAGAATTAAATCTATTTAATATTCTCAAGAGTCTCATATAGATTTCTCGTTTTCAGTCATTTCAGTAGCTCAGTCATATCCTACTCTTTGTGACCCCATGGACTGCAGCAAACCAGGCTTGCTTTCTCATTTCAGTACTCAATGAATGTTACTCATTGGACAGAACTTTGTTTTTTCCAGAATTACTAATGAGGCCATTTTTAGACTATGATTTCCATGGAGTAGAACCTACTCATGAAAGTCATTCATATCTTTAATATAACTCTACATTTCATCAGCAACCAAGAGGAGTAATGACCCTCCAAACCCATTTATATAGTCCTTAAGAAATTTCACTTGAAATTTTATTCCAAATTCAAATTATCATTGAAATATTAAAGACAGAATGTTTTACTCCCCCTTACACAGACCACGTTTTTTTTTTTTTCCTAAACACTTCAAATCTGTTTAGCCATGAACCTAAATTTACTTACAGAGATATTATATAATGTCTATATCTATTTACCTTTCTATATATACATTTTAATATAGACTCTAGACATGAGTTTGAGTGAACTCTGGGAGATGGTGATGGACAGGGAGGCCTGCCGAGCTGCGATTCATGGGGTTGCAAAGAGTCGGACACGACTGAGCAAATGAACTGAACTGAACTGAGTCTATTAGGGCTTGCCCGGTAGCTCAGCTGGTAAAGAATCTGCCTGCAGTGCAGGAGACCCTGGTTCAATTTGTGGGTTGGGAAGATCCCCTGGAGAAGGGATAGGCTACCCACTCCAGTATTTTTGGGCTTCTCTGGTGGCTCAGATGGTAAAGAATCCACCTGCAATGTGAGAGACCTAGTCTATTAAAATTAGGACTTTAAGACTCTAGTTTTTACAAAGCTTTAAAATGCTTAATGAGACTTTGACAAGGTCCACAATGATAGCATGTGTTACCAGTACTCTTGCCTGGGAAATCCCATGGACGGAGGAACCTGGTAGGCTACAGTTCATGGGGTTGCAAAGAGTCGGACAGGACTGAGTGACTTCACTTTCACTTTTTACTTTCATGCACTGGAAATCACTCTACTTAACAAAGATGCTCCATTTTTCTTATGGCATATATATATATATATATATATTCAAGTAATTTTACTATGTTAAACTTGACACATTATTCAAATTTCTGTATTTTCACAATCTTGGAATTTAAGTATTTCATTTTCATAAAGGCTGAGTGAGCTTCTAGTGACAGACTTCAAAGGTAGAAGTTCTATAAGATGCCATGTTAGCTAGTTGATTTGATTAATCAGAATGTAACTGACAGTGTTTATAAGTCTCACTTTGCTGAAGAACTGATGTTTAAAAAAAAATTAAAGCACAAATAAATTTCAAATTACCAGTGTTAAACATAAGGGCAAGAAAATAGTATCATTATCATCTAATAATTTAATGACTACATAACACTGTTCAAAAATGTCCCTTCCCTAATTGTTGCTAACGTGTCTGAACAAATGCCTTTGTTAAAAAGGTAGAATTAAAAAAAAATCATAATGATTCCTGTAGATTTAAAAGATTTATATTTCTGTCCCCAAAATGATTTTACACAACATTAATTGTATGTCTTTCCAAATATCTGGAAGTTTAATTTTTAAACTTGATGTATCAGTAACAAAATTAACATTTCAGATGTTCTAATCACAACATTTAGAAAATATGGTAAAATGCAACTTTGCATTGGTAGAAGCTCAGCTGGTAAAGAACCCGCCTGCAATGCAAGAGACCTCAGTTTGATTCCTGGGTTGGGAAGATCCCCTGGAGAACTGATAGGCTACCCATTCATTCTAGTATTCATGGGTTTCCCTGGTGGTTGCTGAGCCGGTGAAGAATCTGCCTGCAATGGGAGAGACCTAGGTTTGATCCCTGGGTTGGAAAGATCTCCTGGAGGAGGGCATGGCAACTCACTCCAATATTCTTGCCTGGAGAATCTCCATAGACAGAAGAGCCTGGTGGGCTACAGTCCATAGGGTCACGAAGATTTGGACATGACTGAGCGACTAAGCATAGCACACCACATCCTTGTTACAGGACAAAATCTTTGAAAAGCTGAGTAACTCCTAAGGTGCTGGAAATACTTAGTGTGACCCCATAAAGCATTTTTTCCCCAAGATTCTCAACAGTGGTAAATGACTTCTGATAAATTAGCATTAAAGATTTTTTTGAGTATGAAAAACCTTCTGTTTATCACTTCTTAAGAGTGTTAAGAAGCAAATTGCTTATAAAAACTGACATGTGAAAATAATCAGAGTTCAGAAACACAAGTACAAATTTCAAAAATCTGTAAAAATCATTTTTTAAAAATTGCTCCTGATATTCAATGTAATGGCATTTCATCTCCAATAGTTAGAAACTCGTTTAATGTCTTAGCAACCATTATGAGGCAAGTAGCTCTTGAAAATGACTGAGAAATGTAGGCTGATCCTTGGGAGGGTCTATTCTTCTCCTGTTAAGTATTTAGATAATACCTAAGACTTGGTGCCTGACATCTTAGACTTCCTCAGAGTGAAGTTACAGTGTAGGATAACCCAGTACCAAACATGAATTGACAACTAATTTTTTAAAAAACAATGTTTGGCAATGTCTGGAGGAATGCTTTTTTTATATCTATGTTCCCCTATCCCTGTATCTTATTTGGCATCATATTAGACAGAGCCAATCTTGTACATGGAATTTCATGCAAGTCACATAATACAATTCATCCTCTTCCTCCCCTTCTCTCCCTCCTGTCTTTTCTTCTCTTCATCCTCCTTCACTACCTCTTCCTCCTGTTTATTAAAAACAACAACAACAAAAAACCCAGTAAGGATGAGAAGAGTTCATGTCTATCATATTATTAATCAAATATATTTTGTCTGGTTTATTTCTTCTCTTTTGATTGACAAAAGGAATTGGCAAGGAATATTTTCAAAGAAAATTTTATTGATAAAATTGTACATAGTAGCAATTTTATACTAAAGAAGTAATTCTTGGTAGAAATTTGAATGCAACATTAGGGCTTAAATGTTCTTGAGCAGGAGTTGGCAAACTCTTTTGGTAAAATCCAGACAAATAATATTTTAGATTTTGTGGGACCTACAGTATTAGTTGCAATTGTATGGCTTCACAAAACTTTGGTAGTTGATGAATGTGATATTCTGTATATTGTGAACTTTTTTTGCATTGACTTTGAGATTTAAATATTGCATTAGGGTGTTATTATCTTTCCTATTGAGCTTCTGATACTTTTTTAAATTCTGTGCCCAAAGTGAGTGAGTGCCTACTTGCCTTAACCTAGTTTCAGCCCCATGTAGCTCAAAAGCAGCCCAAGAACAAAATTTTTACCTGTTGACACTTAAACTTGAATTTCATGTTATTTTCACACTGTGCAATATTATTTCTTCTTTTGATTTTCAGCCATTAAAAATCATAAAAAAATTTTTAGTTTGCAGGTACAAAAACAGGCAGTCAGCTAAATTCATCACTTTGGTCATAGTTTGCCAACCCTTCCTTTTGAAATTCAGGTATGTCCTATTTTTTGAGAGATTTCTCTGCAAAAGTTACATTAATATTGATAAGTCTATGAGATACCAACAGTTTTCTTAGAAGAATGAAATTATGGGTAATTGTTTCCTGTATAACGTGTTTATGTTGCTTTCATAATTAAAATTTCAAAATATTGATAGCTTATTTTTATAACTCAAAAAACATCTATCTATTGGAATGCATCAGAATCTCAGAATCTCAGTGTGAGTTCACTTTTGGTTGATGCTCAAAGAGAAGTTATTCTTAATATGAAATTTCAAGCCAACCAATGCTTAGATTGTAGGTCAAGTTATTTATGATTTATGGACAAGAATGGGCATACCATGGACTCTCAGGTTTTTAATTCATTGTAATTAAATGATAATTTACAAACACATATTCCTATAAATATTTATGATAGACCTGTGTAGTCTATCAACAAACATTCAAATCCTTGGATTTTTTGTTTTTAGTGACTATAACCATCATTTACCCATGCACTGTCTCTCTTCCAAACACCTTTAAAGAAGAGTGGCAAGATATAATGAAAAAACAAACAAAACCATGGATTTGGGAGATGATCTATACCCTAGGTCTGCTTCATAAATAAGTGATCAATAACCAGAATTTCTTTTTTGTTATTAGATCCTGGGAAAGAAAGAGGATCTGTTCTCCATTACTTTAGTACTTAGTTCTCCATTACTTAGGTGTCTCCATTACTTAGGGGAGACAGGCTTATCAAATCGCAGAGTCAAATTTGAAACAAATTACCTTACATAAGTCACAAAAAGTGGTTAAGACTTCTGATGTTAGTAGTTCTCTGTAGCAATCAGATAGCTGATTGGGGCTGACTGTTCAATTAGCTATGTGATTTCCAACAACTTTTCCTATATAAAAAATATATATTTCATATTGTAAACTGCTTACTTCTCAGCATGTTTGCCTCACAAATTCTGTGAGTTTAGCTTTATAAGTGAATTTTAAAGTTATGCATGGCTTAAGTCATGTTGTAAATAAATAAAACATAAAAAATACTGCCTATCTGGCTACAGAACTGAGCTACCACCAGATTTCAGCCCACTTGGCACAAGGATAATGCTTTGGAGCAATTCAAGTCTGAAACAGCTTCAGTGATACCATTTAAACTTGAGGTATATTGGCAGAACAAGGATATGTTTAAACTAAATTTGGCTTAAGCCACCTATTACTCATACCCTCTTTCTACTGCATTCACACTCCAATTAGCAAACTGTACATGATACACACACATATATTTATAGTTTATGTTTTTCCTGTGTTGGCAATGAAACTTTTTAAATTACTTTCCGTAAGCTGTGAGAATCTTCTATTCGTATCTATTTGATATGATAAACTTGGCTCTGGAAGTAGTGGGGTGCACAGGTTTTTCCTGTTCAACTTAGAAGAGTTACATTTGTACCCATTACCTCTAACCCATTACCACTTCCTACTCCTCTCACTTCGTGGGATAATGATCATTTGCATCCTTTTCATAATAACCAACACTCATGAGGCAGTTCTGTGACAAATGCTTTGTATGCACTACTGTCATTATTGGAAACAATAGGTACAACAATATTTCAAAGTTAAGAAATTTGTCTATGGTTACAGAATCAGTATCTTCTGTACTATGATATCTAGTTCTTTCTAAATCAAAACCTGTGTTTTTTTTTTTTAAGTTTTGGGTTTCAGGTATAATTTAAGTATGCCAAAAAACACAATGAGTTTTGACAAACATGCTTAAATTTGTACCACAATCACAATCAATATATAAACTATTTTCACCATTGTAAAACACTCCCTCATTACTCTTTATAAAATCAATCGACTTTCCCTACCCACAGATTCTGGTTTCTACTGATCTGACTTCTGTCCCTATATGTTTGATATTGTTAGAATGTGATAAATATGGAATCATACAAAATATGTCCTTTTGTGTGGACTTCTCTCACTTAGAATAATATTTTAAGATTTATCTTTATTTCTGCATGCTAATTCCTTCCTATTGAGTGATAAATTGATGAATGGTACTCCACTGTACAGAAGTATTTTAATAAGCTTATTCATCCATATGTAATGGTATATGGGTTGTGTCCAGGTTTAATCAAACAATCATAATCATGATCACACAATAATGATTAAGTGTCTGAGATCTAATTGCCATCAAAAAGCAGGAGAGTTCCAGAAAAACATTTGCTTTATTGACTATGCTAAAGCTTTTGACTGTGTAGATCACAACAAAATGTGGAAAATTCTTCAAGAGATGGGAACACCTTATCACTTGACCCGCCTCCTCAGTAATCTGTATGCAGGTCAAGAAGTAACAGAACTGAACATGGAACAACAGACTGGTTCCAAATCAGGAAAGCAGTATGTTAAGGCTATATATTATAACTTACAAGCAGAGTATGTCATGTGAAATGTTGGACTGGATGAAGCACAAGCTGGAATCAAGATTGCAGGGAGAAATATCAATAGCCTCAGATATGCAAATGACATCACCCTTATGGCAGAAAGTGAAGAAGAACTAAAGAGCCTCTTGATGAAAGTGAAAGAGGAGAGTGAAAAAGTTGACTTCAAGCACAAAATTCAGAAAACTAACATCATGGCATCTGATCCCATCACTTCATGGCAAAGAGATCTGTATGCTACTACAGATTAATGGAGAAATAACTCCAAAAAGAATGAAGGGATGGAGCCAAAGCAAAAACAATACCCAGTTGTGCATGTGACTGGTAATAGAAGCAAGATCCAATGCTGTAAAGAGNCAATATACAGCCTTGATGTACTCCTTTTCCTATTTGGAACCAGTCTGTTGTTCCATGTCCAATTCTAACTGTTGCTTCCTGACCTGCATACAGGGTTTTCAAGAGGCAGGCCAGGTGGTCTGGTATTCCCATCTCTCTCAGAATTTTCCACATTTTATTGTGATCCACACAGTCAAAGGCTTTGGCATAGTCAATAAAGCAGAAATAGATGTTTTTCTGGAACTCTCTTGCTTTTTCCATGATCCAGTGAATGTTGGCAATTTGATCTCTGGTTCCTCTGCCTTTTCTAAAACCAGCTTGAACATCTGGAAGTTCACAGTTCACGTATACTTTGCTGTATACTTTGGGTTATAATCTAGTACCACTTTAGTTTGTTGCTGAAGTTGTTTGGCCATTGAGAGTGCTTTCATTTGGCTCCTGTGTCTTTTTGACATATCCCTATCATTATTGTTTTCTTACAATTAGTACGCTCCAGGCTCATCTTGTATATTTTCTTTCCTAGTCTCTAGAATTAGCTATTTCTCCAAGGATCTCTGGTTTCTTTTATTGAATAATGGTATTACCAAGATCTAGAAGCCAGTTCTGCTAGTTGCTCCTGGGACAGGAGCTCAAATTTGGTAATATTAAGTTCAAGCCTCTCATTTGATGTCTAAGTTGAGATGTGTACACAAATGGCAATTCTGTATAGAGGTCTGGAGTTCAGGGAGGGATCTGGGCTGCAGAGGCACATTTGAGACTCATCATAGTGGAAATGATCATAAAATTACAAGACTGGATGAAACTTCCTAGCAAGCAAAAAATAATTAATGAGAGATGAGGAGTGAGCAAAGAAGGTGAGATGTGGCCAGTGAGATAGAAAGGCATGAGGAAAGATTTTTCAAGAAAGAGATAGTGATCAGTTGTGCCAAGTGTTGACAATATTGGTGAGATGGTTAAGTGAAATAAGCACTGAGAATTGATCAGTCGATATAGCCATGGGGAGGTCATTGGTAATCCTAACTACTACTCTTTTAGGCAAGTGGTGGAGACAAAAAAAAAAAAAAAAAAAAAAAAATCCTGACAGCTTCACAGGAGACAGGGAAGAGAGAACCCAGAGACATCGAATTTGGATAGCTTTGTATAGTTTTGTTCTAAAGAAGAGTGGAGAAATGGGGCAGTAGATGGAAAGGGATGTGGATCAAGAGAAGTATTTTTTAAATTATTTTAATTTTATATTGGAGTATAGTTGACTAATAATGTTATGTTAGTTTCAGGTGTACAGCAGTGATTCAGTGATTCAGTTATACATATGCACGATGTATTCTTTTTCAAGTTCTTTTGCCATTTACACTATTACAGGCAGTAGGTCCTTGTTGGTTATCTATTTTAAATACAGCAGTGTCCAAAACTCCCAATCTATCCTTCTCCTTCTGGTAACTATAAGTTTGTAAGAGAAGGATTTTTAAATTTATCCCTTTTTAAAATAGCTTACTGTGTGTTTAATTCTTAGGAGAATAATCCAGTGGAAAATAGAAATAATGGTTCAGTAGCAACTGGGGACAATAGCTACAGGGTTTATTGAGAATTTACTATTTGCTAGCCGCTAAATGCTTTGCATGTACCATCTTAGCAGGTACTCACAAAACCCTATAAGGTAAACATGATTCTTATTTAAAATACTAGAAAACTGAGGGCCAGAGAGATCAAGCAGCTTGGCCAAGGTCTAACAGCTTGTGAATGGCAGATCCAAGATTCAAATCCAGGCTTTTTTGACACCAAAGTTCATGCTCTTAGCCAATATACTGTCTCCTAAATCTTTGGGAAATTCCCTCTTCTCTTTCCTTCATTTGCTTCTTTCCTCTTCAGAAGAAAGAATTTTTAGAACAGTGGACACCGTGTGGGCTGATAACCCTTTCTGTGGTTGAGCTATGGAGTCACCATACTTCTCTTGAGCCACATGAACAAGCCAGTAATTTCTGATGTTCCTCTTCTCCAGTGTAGATCCCAAGATCTCTCCAGCCAGCCAGCCAGCTAGCCCAGGAATATACGGAGCACCGGATAAATGTTAGATGCTAGGGCTATATTAGAAAATGGACACAGTGAATGCCTGCCCTCACAAAACTTACCATCTCCTTCCTGAGACCTTTGGACAAAGGAGGCCAGTTCTGTGGTGAAAAGTAACAGTGGCCTTTTTCTGTCCTCTGGTCTCAGGCAGGTACTATAAGGAAGGCACAGGGGTTGGGTGTAGCACAAAATGGATAAGCAGGGACTCTGGAGAACTGAAAAGTGTGTGCCCTACTTCAAGCAGGAAGCCACTCCTGAATTCCTCCTGAATATGGTCCCCAGGCCACATTGTCAGTGTTGTCAGATATTTGTATTTTGTCCAAAGAAGGTGGGAAATTAACATTTTTATGTGAGAACTCCCAATTTAAAGATCTAGGCAACTCACTCTAATAAATCTTCCCCTGACTGTTCCCCCTTTTTGTGCCCCAACATCCCCCCTCCCCCATCTGTGGATCTGATTCACTCTATAGACTGTTGGTTTGCAATTTTTGCTTTATAGCCACCCAGTGGATTACCTAGCTTGATAGCCCCCTTTTAGGAGATGCGATTTCATCCTTGCTACTCTTTGATCTTATTAAAAATTCAGATGAGACTTTAGCCCTGCAACTATTACCACTTAAGAATAATTTCTCTGAAATATGCCTTCTGGTTAGTGAAATGACTGAAGTATCCCCAGAGAATGCATGCATAAACATGCATTTAGCTATGTGGGAGTTATTTAAAAGCTACCTTGTTTAAGTTAAAAGCTTGAAAGAAATATATGATAGGAAAACTCTTTGGGGTTTTGGAGCCCACTTTGATAGGAACAGTCAGAGCACAGGGACAGGGCCACACAACGCAGAAACTTGGAACTGGGACATAGCCAGTCTTTAGTGTCTAGGTCACTGAATTGAATCCACCCGAAGGCAAAGCTGTCTAAAACATGTAACCATCAACCGTTGCTCAGTGGACTGTGTGAAGGACTCGGGATCTTGACTTGCTATCATATTTAGATTTTCTGTGCCACTTTGGGGCTGAGCTTAGGTGCCGCCCTTCACAACACATGCGTAAATGCTACCAGCATTGTCATTCCCTGTTGAGTGGCTGCAGACACCCAAGTAGAGAGAGGATGGGCTTCTATGTCTAGAGAGACCAAGAAGAAGCCAAGATTTAAGTTTCGATCTTGAATTTATGTTCTTTGTCCACCACGTATAATACAGTGTTTACTATCCGCCATGTGTTCTTATATTGCCATAATGATTCTTATCTCAGCTTTGTACCACCTGGGTTCTTATCTACACAATTTTAAAAATGCCCCATATTTTTGATTGCTGCTGCTAAGTTGCTTCAGTCGTGTCCAACTCTGTGCGACCCCATAGACAGCAGCCCACCAGGTTCCCTCGTCCCTGAGATTCTCCAGGCAAGAACACTGGCGTGGGTTGCCATTTCCTTCTCCAGTGCATGAAAGTGAAAAGTGAAAGTGAAGTTGCTCAGTCGTATCCGACTCTTAGCGACCCCATGGACTGCAGTCCACCAGGCTCCTCCATCCATGGGATTTTCCAGGCAAGAGTACTGGAGTGGGTTGCCATTGCCTAAATAATTAATTTTAAAAGGAAAATTTATCTCACCATCATTAATCTGAAACCATTATTACTGGCCATGAATAGAAGGTAACAATAAGGTATGATAAAATTACATAAGCATTACAGTTTTTTATGTGTTTGTCCATGTATTATTTATACTTATTTTGCACGCCATTAGTGGAATGCGCTATGTCTAGACCCTTCTGTGAGGAAAGAAGAGTATACCTAGCTTTGAGTATGTGTGAGCAGTAGCTCAGGTTCACCTCTCTCCTGTATCTCTTTCTGGGTAGCTATTAGTCCATTCATTCGTTCATTGACTTGACAGTCATTAGATCCCTACTCTGAACCATGCAGTTTCCCAAACCTGTGATCCCCCTTTTTTCTTTTTATCTCTCCTGAGTGAGATTATTTCCTTGGGTCATGAATGATGGGGTATATTGCCTTAATATTTTGTCAGGCTTCTTTGGCTGCAGACTGGGCTGATCTTCAGCCAGAACACACCATAACAGTCATACCAGTTCCTTATGACTGCTGTTTGCCCTGATTGCTGAGGGCATCTGGTTCACATGGGTTGGTTGCTAATTTCTTTGAATATAACTATTAGTGGCAAGCATCAGAAATTGATTAAAATTAGTTTAAGCAAAGGGGCGTTCATTGGAAGGAACTGAGAGCTCACCGAATTTTTTGAAGGCTGAAGAATCAGGATGGGCGGAGCCAAAGTCAATCTGGAGTGCAACGATGCAGGAGATACCAGCACGGTTAGCACCTGATGCTGCCTAGGAACGGACTCCACAAAGGTCGGCCTCTTTGACTCACCAATCAGGACATAAAATCCAGAGTGCCTGACTGCCTCAGGCTTTGGTCAGCTGGACACAAGTTGAGAAGCAGAGTGCTAGGCACAGGTATTTATATCTCAAAGAAAAGAAGTAAGTTCTCAGAAGGAAATAGAGGTGCTTTTAGAAAAGGGAGGTAGAAGCTGGGTGATCGAAAGGCAAGATGAATCCAAATATATTGTGTTTTCAGATCTGTCAGAGAAAAACTTGGTATTTCTAAACTTAGAAAAGCTTAAAACTTGTTTATCAGAGGAATAATTGTGGGATGGGAAGAAGATGAGTTTTGTCATAAACCATAACATTGGAAAGTAATGGCAATACTTACCCTTTAATCATGTATCAGAAAGAAGTGCATTTTTCTTTCTCAGCGATTTTGTGTCTCTATTGCATGACTGTACTGACATGGCATCACCGACTCGATGGACATGGGTTTGGGTGGACTCCGGGAGTTGGTGATGGACAGGGAAGCCTGGCATGCTGCGGTTCATGGGGTCGCAGAGAGTCAGACACGACTGAGCAACTGAACTGACTGACTAAACCTGCCTATTTATTTATTTATTTGGAGTAAAGCTGCATATTTAATGAGAAAGATCATTGTACCTTGAGTGAAAATTCCTCATTTCCCCAGGAGTTCCTCTCTGATTTCATTTAGGTAAAGCAAATAAACACCCCTGTCCCCACAGAGGTGGGATTTAATGAGTAGGATATTTATCCCAGTTCTTTCACTGAGTAGCTTATGAGAGGAGATCTTTGGCAAGATGCTTTCCAGGAAGCTTTTGTGTGGCCTGAAGCCAAGACAGATTTCCCAATGTCTCTCCTGGGTTGATATTACCCAGATTGGTATTCTAAAGCATCCAGATCTTTTGAGGCCTCCCCAGTTCATGAGCATGCCTCCTGATAAAATGACTTTTAGGTAATACTCCTCAGTTTATCAGCCTTGTAGGGAAAAATAGTTTTCTTGATTATTTAGCATCAGGCAGATCAAACCCCAGATATCTGACTGAATTTTTGACTCAGTAGTTTTGATATTTGGAGTGCTAACTTCAGTTCTCCAGAGTTGTGGTGTGCTGGATTGTTGGAGCTGTTTTATTGTGGCTAGACCAGGAGAAATGGCATGTGTGACTTTAGTCAAAGGGAGACACCGGAAATAGTTTGAGAATGGATTTTTCTAAAGAAAAATGAATCACTGGATTTCTAGCTTTTGACACATATATGCATGTGTCTGTATTATGAATATATATATATATATCAGTATACACACACACGCAGGATTCATGAAATAGTACTTTGTGCAAATACATTGTGCTTTTTAAATTTCATTCTTTTCTTTTAAAAATTCTGGTCTCAGCCCTTTAGTATTGATTTTACTATAACCACAGTTAAAAAAAAAAACTAGTATAGATGGTCCAAGTCCAAAGCCAGCACCTTCTGCCCTATTTGCTGTTGGTGGAGCAGTCCACAGTGCTGATTTCTGCCCACTAAATAGATTTGGTATGTGAAAAAAAGGCATCCTAAAAACCTCTTGAGTTAGCCACCAAGAGATGCACTTTTATGCTTGGTTTTTCTTNGCTTTTTAAATTTCATTCTTTTCTTTTAAAAATTCTGGTCTCAGCCCTTTAGTATTGATTTTACTATAACCACAGTTAAAAAAAAAAACTAGTATAGATGGTCCAAGTCCAAAGCCAGCACCTTCTGCCCTATTTGCTGTTGGTGGAGCAGTCCACAGTGCTGATTTCTGCCCACTAAATAGATTTGGTATGTGAAAAAAAGGCATCCTAAAAACCTCTTGAGTTAGCCACCAAGAGATGCACTTTTATGCTTGGTTTTTCTTCTTTCCCATCTGGAAAAATATTCTCTGACTTCAGGGCTGGATATTTCAATGCAGAACTCTGTGCAGTGAAAACAGCCTTTGCTTACTGTCAGTCACTGTTCTGAGAACTTTGCCTATGTTATCTCCCTTAATCCTCATAATAACCCTGTTTGCAAGAGGTGGACATCATTCTTAATATCCATTTAAAGATAAATAAGTGCATTCCCGAGGAGATTTCATAACTTGCTCAAGGTTGCACAGTTACAAGGGGGTGGAGTTGAAATTTAAATCTAGACTTCTCTGGCTTCCAAGATTTTTAATAAAACATTCTCCTTAAGATGTGTAAGTATGAGAGTTGAATAATTTAGATCAATTCCACAGTGTAGTATTTACTTTTTAGCAGAAGGTTCAAATAACAGTACTCAGCCTAAGGCCCAGAACTGTGGCGGCTTGTCACAGGGCACAACTGCGTGAGATGCTCCGTGCGTGACTGGCCAACACCAAGGACTAAGCCTTGGTGATGGCCCAAAACACCTCCCTCTGAACTCAAAGTACCCTGCCATCTGGAGAAATGCTTCTCTATGTTTTGAGGGATTGCTAAACGTAGCAAGGCCTCCTGCAGCAAAACATACCTTCCACATGATTATCTGTTGGCTTCGAGAAAATCCAGCCAGAGAGAACACAGCCAACTCCAGAGAAAGAAGAGAGCACACATGTCCAAAGAGCACCTGCATTTGCCATCCATGTGAATATGCCCTCTAGTTCAAACCCAAGAATTTACCGTTGCTTCATAGATGACTGGTGCTATACCAATGCAAGCTTCCCCAAGGTCACCTGGGAATTGCAATATTTTATAGTCCAGACCTCTGACATGAACCAGATGGCTCCCTTCTTTTTTCATAATGACATGTTTACTTCTTCTCATCCTCTGTCTGACATTTATGGAGTACCTGGTCAGATGAGCAAAGAAAAATAAGGCGAGGCTCATCTGCTCTTGAAGCGGGTGCAGTCTCCTCCCTTCCAGAACTGCCTATCACAGGGCTTTGTGCATCGCCCGAGGCCTCACCTGTCTCTCTCTGCTCTTCTGTTCTGTTTCTGTAAACTCCTCCCTACTTTCCCCAGAGATGATCACAAATTGATGTGGGCAAGGAGACCAGCACGTGATGACAGGCAGGATTTAAAAAAAGGAAATTTCCCTGTGTAGACACTGTAGGCTTGTCTCCGCATGGTTCTTCAGCCTCCAATCAGACATGCCGATTAGATCTCCATAAGCAAGGGGAATATCAAATGAGAGTGATTTCAAAACGGTTAAACATAGAAAGTTTTTGGAACTCTGCTAACATTGTGAGTTAATGTTTATTTTTTTAGCCACTATGTGCAGCTTGTGGGATCTTAGTTCCCTAATGAGGGATTGAACTCATAACCCCGGCAATCGAAGTGCAGAGTCTTAACCACTGGCCCACCAGCGAAGTCCCATGTGAGTTAATATTTCTTACTCTGTGCTCTCCATCTATATATATTATTCTGCTCTCAACCTGCAGTTTCTTACCTACTATACAGGATTCTGGAGACTATTTTGCCATCATCTTTATCAGATTTGACAAGTAGCACTTACATAGTTTTGGTGGTTGATCAACTGATACTTTATAAGAATAGATGCAGTTGTCTCTTTCGATCTCCCTCTGAGTGCACATGGCAGGTGCCGAATACACATTTGTTGAATTGATTCATTTAAAAATTGATCTGGGCAAGCACCACCAGGATAATTTCAGTGCCAAGATGTTGGCTACAGCCCAGGTCCATTTCAAAAGGGTTTTCATGTTCCTGGATGGTATGAAACAGAACGGTCTCAAAAGGAAATATTGATAAAATGAGAACTCTGAGAGTCAGCAAAGCTCTCTGGATTAGAGGCTAAGGTCCTATCAGCAGCCAGTGTCAACCACCGTCTTTTCTTATAGTGCCCTTTGCTTGTCCTAGGATGTGATTATAGGGATTATGGGAATATAGAAAAGATAGGAAGGCTAAACTTAAGACTGTGGAACATTACAGTGAGGGAAGGTTGAGGGACATGTGGACAAAAGATGACTGTTGGAGTTATCTGGAAGATGATTAAAACCTCGTTCTCATCACTGGGCAAACATCAATTCTCAGTAACATCTCCTAGCATTCCACAATCCAGACAGAGTGGCTCCCTCCCCTATTCTCTCAGGACCCCAGAATGCCCCAAAGGTCTTAGAATTTTAGAGCTAGAAATCTTTCGATATCACTGAATCCAAGAGATCTTGTTTTATAAGTGAATCTTGGGCTAATTTAATACCTTTAGTTGTTCGTTAATGCAGTCTCTCATCTTAAAGAGCTGCTGAATGCCAGGCCCTGAGCTTGTGTTGCTACAGGGCCACAATCATGACCAAAACAGAAAGAGTTCTGACTATCTTCTTTGCTCTTTGGTGGTTTACATTCTGATGGAGTGTTACAGAGAGAAAGCCAGCCAAATAAATAAATAAAATAAGATAGTTTCAGGTGGTGATGAACACTGGGAAGAAGATAAAGCAAGGTAGACTGGGTGGAATGGATTGGGAAATCAAGGTCAACATAGGTACACTATGTGTGAAGTAGATGGCTGCTGAGGGCCTGCTGTAGGTCACAGGGGAAAAAAGGTACGATCTGTTTGTAGGACATATGTATTAAGTTAACCTTAAAAATGCATTCCAGTATACACTAGGTGCAGACAAATGCTGTTTGGTTCCACCTATCCAAGGTACCTAGACGAAAGTACATTGGTAGATGCCAGGGGCTTGGGAGGTGGGGCGGGGAAATGGGGAGTTAGAGTTTAACGGAGACAGTTTTAGTTTAGAAAAGTGAAAAAGTTCGAGAGATGGGTGATGGTGAGAGTTGCACAGCAGGGTGAATGTACTCAGTGCCGCTGAACTGCACAGTTAAGTATGGCTAAAGTAGTATGTTTTATATTATGTGACTTTTACCACAATAAAGAGAACTTTTTAAAAAGCCAAGAAACAAAGCAAAGGAAGGTAGTGAGGCAGGGGCTGGGCAAGAGGAGGGCCCCGGGCAGAAGGGAACGCGCCTCTACAGTGAATTTTTGAATTGGGATCTGAGTAATGAGGAGTCAGCCTTGCGAAGGTCAAAGTGAAGACTTTTCTGGTTGCTTCTCTGGCAGATACCTCAAGGTGAGGATAAGCTGTTATATTCAAGAACAGAAGGAAGGCCGGCGTGACTGGGTTACAGCGAGGGCAGGGGAGGCGACGCACTGCTTACCGCATGCATGATTTTGCAAGTCATGGCCAGGGTGTTTTGAATTTCGTCCTTCATGCCCTGGAAGCCACTGGAAAGTGTTAAACAGGGCAGCAAAGTGATCTATTTTTTTAAAGGGCTACTCTAGCTGTCTGAGAAAAACAGTCCATTGGAGGTGGCAACAGAGGAGTGTGGAGTATAGGAAAGAGACTTCTGCTGTGAGCCAAATGGGTGATAACCTCTCAGTCATAGAGTGAGTTAATGGCAAAGCCTGGGGGTAAGAGATTAGATTTGTTCCAATAGTTAATGTGTTTGGTACAGTTGAAAAAAATTAAAAATATAAGAATAAATATCATCTATTAAGTGCTTGCTATTGCCAGGCTCTGTGCAACATGCTGTGTATGCATCATCTTATTTAATTTTTATCATAATTATGTAAGGTAGATTCTATTTTTCTTTCTATTTTATGGATGTGGAAATGGAAGCGTCAAGAATTTCAGTATGCTGTCCAAGTTCACACACATGGCAAGTGACAGAAAGGCAGACTGGGGATTAAAATGCAAACTAAGTCCCAGAGCCCACAAGCCACAAAGATGAGGCTCATTACTTGTAGTAAGGGCGGTGTTGCCTAAAGGTTAAGCTGGTGAGTGTTGGAACCAGAAAGCCTGCATTCATATCCCAACTCCCTTGTTATTAACTCTGTGACCTTGGGCAAGTCCTTTCTTTTTTTTCTTTCTTTCTTTTTTTAATAGTATGCTTGAATTTTTTGCTGTATTACATCCCTCTCCACCCTTTCCCCCTGCCACTTCCCCATCGAGATTAGCAATAAAACTCTGGAAAGAAATAATGACCTGTGGGCTTTGTCTTTGCAAAGAAAGGAAAAGCTGGGAAGACTGGGTCCCCTGTTGTAGCCACAACTTATAGAGAGTAGATGGTGCCTGCAGGGGAACAGAAGCTGATTCTCTGGATC
>SJYV01035631.1:0-12124 GCA_006410875.1 Neotragus pygmaeus
AGTTTCCTAGCCTGTGAATGAGGGCTCACCAGCATCTCCCTTCCAGTTCCTATTTGATAACTTTACTGAGTTCATCTGGATGGCCTGATATATTGTCATTAGCAGGGAACAAATTTTGATGAGATGATGTGCTTTTGCCCAGGGAAAATGTCAATATTTACTCCTGTTTACTGTTGCAAAAGATTCAACCAATGCACTCACCTTAATTCTTAACATTTTATTAGATTCAGAAATGTTGTTTTCACTTACTATCATTGGCTTCATTGTATTTGAAAGCTGATATTTTTATGCGTAATTTCCTTCTGTTGGTTGTCTAGTAATTGTGAATATGACATTATTTTTAGGTTTGGCCTCACGGTGACTACCCTCTTATTCCAGTTGGTAAACTGGTCTTAAACCGGAACCCAGTTAATTATTTTGCTGAGGTTGAACAGTTGGCTTTTGACCCAAGCAACATGCCACCTGGCATCGAGCCCAGCCCTGACAAAATGCTTCAGGTAAACCTAGTTGATCGAGAGGTTCTGAGGCAGGAGTGTATGTACAAGCCTGTGTGCCCTTGCACGTGTGCCTGTGCACACACACACACAGAGTGTAATTTGGCTTGATCTTTATATGAAGAATTAACTAGGACATCACTTAAACCTTGGTCTGGGTCTTTAATTCCTGTGGGACTGAATGAAACATCCTTAAATGAGTGTTACAGGATAAAACAAATTTCATAGTGAGTCCTTCAATATGGTAACTTTGATATTTAGGCTCTTAATTTAAAAGAAGTTATAGTAGAAATACCTTAGGTATTTGTGGGATATTCTTTTTCAGTCTCTAATCAAGGATGGGGAATACCATTAATTGATTATAACATTTGATCAGCAGAACTGTATTCATTTTCTCTTACNGAGTTTCAGCTTCAACATCAGTCCTTCCAATGAACACCCAGGACTGATTTCCTTTAGAATGGACTGGTTAGAGCTCCTTGTAGTCCAAGGGACTCTCAAGAATCTTCTCCAACACCACAGCTCAAAAGCATCAATTCTTTAGCACTCAGCTTTCTTTACAGTCCATCTCTCACATCCATACATGACCACTGGAAAAACCATAGCCTTGTCTACATGACCCTACTGTTTAGGTTTAAGGTATAGCATGACTATTTGATTTGCCATCATGACGTGATCACAGTAAGTTTAGAGAATAGCCATCATCTCACATCGATACAAAATTGAAAAAAACAGACACAATTTTTCTGTGCTGAGAACTCTTAGGATTTACTCTCTTAACAGCTTCAGTGTCCCTTTCCTTTCTCAATCTCTCACCGTTCTTCTCTCCACATCTCATTCTGTTGTTCTCCTCCCTTCCCACCTCCTGAATGTCATGTGTTACCAAGATCACTCCAAGTAACTCTCTGGCTCTCCTTCTCTACTCATCAACCTCTTAGACTGGGTGATATTTGCAAATAAATATTTACTTGCTCATTTTTCAAAGCAAAGTAACTGTTTTAGCTGAGCAACTGGGAAAGAAGGATGATTTGTGTTCTACTCTGAGCTATTCTTGGATGGAGGGGGGATTATGCTGAACAACAATTATGTTGTTCTATATCTGCAAGCCTGGGCCACTGGCACTCAAACGTTTCCATCACAGGGCGTTCGCTGAGCAAAGAGCAGACACTGAGGGTTCAGCAGTTGAGCCTCCGTTCAGCATTATAACACATCTTCAAATGTTGCACAGATGTAAAGATCTCAAGGGTGGAGGAAACCAGGTGGCCTGTTTGCATGGGCCCCACAAAGTGTCTGAGTTTGTCCACTGGAAATGGAGAAACCCCCACTTCCTTCAGTCTGAGAGTTCCCTGGGAGAGGGGTGACCTGTCCTGAGCAACACCAGACAGTTCAGGTCACTGCCTCGTGACAGCTCCCTGGAGGGACTGAGTGACCGTTACCTTGATAGCTCCAAAAAGGCTCTCATCGACCTCGGAGCTCAGGGCTTTGGTCCGATAGCGAGGCCTATTCCTTGACCTGTTGGAAGCAGTAGAGGTGGAGCTCAGCACGCCAGCTGTGCTTAATGGCTGCAGGGAGAGGCAGAAATTTGGGCTCATCAGTACCGATCGCCATCTGCATCCCCGGCAAGGTAGACGCTTCGCTGCCCCGTGCTGAGGGAAGGTTGGGTGGGTGTGTGGGAAAGCACCTGGGTAAATCCTGAAACACAGGAGACGCCCTATAGAAACAGTGGCTTCCCTGGACACCAGCCCAGCAAGAAGGAGGACTTCTGAGGTTTCCGGGCTGAAGAAGTCCAAGCCCTTGCACAGCAGGGAAGGAAGGAGGGCAGGAGGATGCTTCAGTGTCAGCCCAGTTCTCGTTTCCCGCAAGCAGTCTCTTGTGAGGCCACATGGGCTCTCCTCTCCAGAAATGCACAGTGTCGTCACCTCCAACCTCGTCATCTGAACACCAAGCCCCCTTCACAGCTGATGCTACCATCTGACCTCCTCCGTGTCCCCACCGTCTCACCAGGTTACGGTAGGGATCCGAGGACACTAATGCTGAAAGCCCCTTGCACACAGCCGGCAGATGGTTGGTGCCTGATAAACTGCAGTGGAAGAATGACTGCCAGCTACAATCAGGCAAACAGGTTCACCCTGGAGTTGTGTCCGCCAGGAGGCTCTGACTCTCAGGACTCTCATGTGTGTGCATGCATGCTCAGTCACTTCACTCGTATTCGACTCTCTGCGACCCCGTGGACTGTAGCCCGCCAGGCTACACTCGATTTTCCTGGCAAGAATGCTGGAGTGGATTGCCATGCCCTCCTCCAGGGGAACCTCCTGACCCAGCAATCGAACTTGCGTCTCCCGCAATGCAGGCAGATTCTTTACCACTGAGCCACTGGGGAAACCCCTTGAACATGCCTGAGTCCGTTTTTAGCTATCCAGTACTCTTCTAGCTTGGATCCTTGTCACTCCCATCTAATGAGCTGAAGGAGGCAGGGATCATCGCCGAGCGTAGACGCTGAAAACATCAGATAGCTGCCTTCCAAGCCTGGGCAAAGGACCTAGGTGAGCCAGCAGATCCCCCAAGCCTGACAATGAATAGGGAACTAGTGATATAAGAAGGGGAGCATGGAAACCCCTTCTGACAAAGGCAGCAGTGGCAGTCACACCCTGTGTCTGGGGCAATGCTGATAAGGGCCCCAGGAGCAGCTGCCATGATAAAGTGCCAGCCCTGCGGGTGGCATCAAGGGTCTTTGCCAGGCCAGTGCTGGGTTGTGATTTGGGCCTCAGTTCTGGCTGCAGTTCCTGTGTGTTTTCATTTTCCAAGCCTAGCTGCCCAGCCTTGGCATGAACTCTGTGCACTCTCCAAAATCCTCTCCATACATCCTCTTCTCCCTAAATTGGAGTTCTGGCCCTGTTGTTTATAACCAAGAATCCTGACTAACACAACCCCCATTCCCCAAGGTCAGTCCCGCTTCAGCTCAGCCTAAAGAGAAGTCTGTCTCCAGGGGGCGGTTTCTGTGAGGACTGTGGGACAATTCCAGGGTCACCCTAAATCTCATTCTGGAGGAGCCCCCATCTCCTGCAGTTCTCAGAGATGGAAGACCCTGGTGCAAAGGGCTGGATGCGTCAGGTCGACCAAGCCTGGGAATGAGCAGCCGTCAAGGGGACAGGGTGGACAGGGAAACGACCGTGCGTTCCAGGTCACTAAACACTGGACGATATGTTTTGAATGCTCTCTCTAATCTGCCATGACCACGGAGAGCTCCCCGCAGCACCTGTTCCACCTGCAGCAGGTTTCGCAGCAAATCGGGCAATTATTCTCCGGCTGGCTCCACTCCACACAACAAGCATGGCTGTGTGCGCCCTTCCCTCCCAGCCTGGCACAGCCAGCAAAAGGCTCACAGAGGGCGCCTTGCCTTACAGCTTCTGTCAGCCCCAATACAGCGGAGCAGAAAAGGCTGACTTCATGAAAAGTAAATACAGGAGCCCCAGGGATGCCTTATAACAGAGTCTGAAGGGTTATTACATGGAGAGTGGGGAGCAACAGCTCCCCTTTCCACCAAAAACAGAATAAGAAGGAATGAATAGAATCCACAACAGGTGGGACTGAGGCAAAGCTTTAGGAATAACCTGAAAAGATGGAGGGCATCGGATCACAAGAGATGGTGTCAGTTCCACGGGGAAAGGTGTAGAGTCTGGCATGAAGCGGGACCTCAATATGCATTTGATGAAGAATGAATGAATGAAACCAAGAAAGACGAAGTCTTGGGGTCTGCAGACCAGACTGAGACAGAAGCCTTTCCAGAATATACCACCACTCCACATTTTCCACATCACGTATGTGGTCTGCACTGGGGAAAATAATGTATGTGAAAAGGCTTTGGAGCACAGATGGAAAGCATTATTGTTGTTTCGCGTTTGTTTTCCTGTTTCTTTCCAAGGGCTCCTGCAGCCCTCCCCTCAGGCTCGGGTGTCCACCAGACTGTAGGATCCTCCAGCGCTGGGACTATGTCACCTCCCTCCTACGCCCTTGGTACCCAGGTCAAGAGGAAGTCACACAAGAAATACTCGACTGCCTGAGCCTCGAAGTCAAAACAGAGGAAGGAAAACAGATGATGACCACAGAAAAGCAGCCGCTGGGCAGAGCAGAAGGAAGCATTGAGCTCTGGGGTTGGGTGGCTGAGAAACCTCACTCGGGAAATGCTGACTTTGAAGCCACTGGTTATTCACACCAGGGTTAGAATAACCAGTTTTGCCAAAAGCAACAAGAAGGATTAGGGAGGTCACTGTGTAAAAGTACTAGAAAAAATGAAGGAACAAGCAGAAATGGAAAGTTAGATCCCTCTGGGCCAGAAGCAGTAGCCAAGAGGTTCTTCCAGGAGGTGAAGGGCCGGTTTTATTTCTTGCATGACTTAACAAATTATAAATATCCCCAAGAAGCACTCCCCTAGAGTGCTCATCTTCCTTGAGGGAAGGTATCTCTGGTAGGGAAGCAAAGACCTTTGAGGAGACAAGAATGATTGGGGAAGAGGATTGGGACAGAAAAAGATGCCAGCCCTAATCTTTATATTTTCCTTTTGGTGACCTAGCTGACTCCTTATCTCTTCAAATAGCATCCCATCCTAGGTCTGTAAGAATTCAGCCCCTGCTGGGGGCTCCAGGAGAGACTCTGGTGCAGAAAGATTAACTGGTTAACCAGAATACGATTTTTACATCATTATAGATGCAGGGTGATCTCCCTAATATATCAAGTTTTAAAGAAAGCAGATTATAAGAAATATCCAAGTATTGCAGTAAAAACGCTCTTATGAAACCTAAATGTGTCAGTGAAAGAAAGTTCACAAAAATGTTTAACAGTAATTTCAGGTGAGCATTATCATCTTAAGGTGTTTCTCATTTTGAATAATGATCTGCATTGAAAAGGTAACTCTCTTTATGGCTGAGACAGGGGAAGGGAGCACTATTTTAACTAAACAAAGCAGCGGACCTGGTGCCCTGACTCTGAACACAGAGAGTGCAGCCCTTCAAAAGCCACAGTGCCAGATGTCCTGAGATCCGGGATGTTCAGCTCAATTCCAACAAGACAGAGCTGGAACGGGGCTGGAACAGAGCGGTGTGGAGTTTCCCTGATGTAACTGTTACACCTGTCAACTGAACAAAGACGAAGCCCTGTCCTTTCCTGGGTGTGCTCTCCGCTCAGGGATCTAGTTTCTTTCGCACATAGGTTCACCACCGGCTTCACGCTCTTGACCTGATTCTACCTCCTTTTCTGTACTTTGGTTACGAAGAAGGGGGGGATGCCCATGTACCAGGCATCTTGCCTTGCACTCAGGTCCTCCCTCTCTTCAAATACAACCAGGTTGGCCATCTGTGGGGTACCATTTGAAGATGACATCCTACTCAACACCAAGGCCCTGTCCCTCCTTCTGGGGGATGCTATTTATTGTTTTTGTAAGGGTCCTAGAGGTGGGCCTAACTGTGACCCTGTCTCCAACCATCACCTCTCCCCACTCCTCCAAACAGCCTGAAAAACTAGTATGTGGCACCATACACACACACACACAACATACACACACACACCATACACACATACCCCTAGCCTGCCAAAGCACGCGCACACACACACACACACACACACACACACACACACACACTCCCCTAGCCTGCCAAAGGGCAGAGATCACTAACTCAACCCACTACTTCTCAAAGGTGCTCATATGCCCTGTCCTGTCCAAGGGACTTCAGAACGGCTCAGTCAACAAACCAAAGCCCCACTCTGAGTGGCCCTTGGATGGGGAATCCCTGATGTGGGTGAGCTGAAGTCTAAACAGGTGCAACTCACTGATTCATTTGACTTGGAGATAAGACATTTTCGAAAAAGGAGAAAAAGAGAACTAACACTTCCTGTGAGCCCTTAGATGCCAAGCACAATGCTAGGACCTCACAGACATAGCACCGGGCCCATAAACCTATGTGCAAAAGAGACACTAGATCCCCGGGTGGAGATAAATATGGACATCCAGGGATAAATATGCTTCATAAAAAGCATAAGTGAAAGGAGATCCCCGCTGCAACATTGCAGAAAGTCCTCAGAGGTTGGGAACTGCTCTCCTCCAGAGATTTGTTGCTTTTATCATTAAATCTCTTCTAGAAACTCCAACTTGGGGACCCTGAATTTGAACCACTTAGTCCCAGAAAAGCAGAGTGACCTCTGAGCATGAAGTGTGTCCACAAGTACATTGAAGGAGCTACCTTTGCCATAGGGTGTGCACCCAGAAATTCTAAGGTTATTTCCAGTAACCCAAGGCTCCAACAGCTACCCTCTGCCTCATCTCACTTATCCCTAAGGGACCACACCATCCTCCCTGGATCCCAGACACTACTTTCTTACCTTCTCCCAGGCATGCTGTCCTTTCAAACCCTCATGTCATCCTGTCCACCCCAGGGAACTGCAGGCCTGCTAGACCAGTCTCAATCCCTCCAAATGGGGTCTCCTGCATTGCAAGTGGATTCTTTACCAACTGAACTATCAGGGAAGCCCCAATCCCTTCCCAGGGACTTTCAAATCTGGTACCCTATCCATTCATTCACTTGTTGGTTTGCAAATGTTTGTTGAGTACCTGTGAGTGACCCAGAGCCCCAGTAACAAGAGAAAACTGAGGTTCGGGGACATTAGGTGACTGACACATTGTCGCACTACTAGTCAGACATCGTGCCCTGACTTTGAACACAGAGAGTGCAGCCCTTAAAACACTGCAGTGCCAGATGTCCTGAGAGCCTGGATGCTCAGCTCAAATCCAACAAGACAGAGCTGGCATGCAGCTGGAACAGGGGGCGCACAGGGCGTGTGAAGGCACTCAGTCGTGTCCGACTCTTTGCGACCCCATGGACTGGAGCCTACCAGGCTTCTCAGTCCATGGGATTTTCCAGGCAATAGTAATGGACTGGATTGCCATTTCCTTCTCCAGGGGATCTTCCCGACCCAGGGATCGAACCCGGGTCTCCCACATTGTAGACAGACGCCTAACCTTCTGAGCCACCAGGGAAGTCCCTTGACTTAACTGTAACACCTGTCAGCTGAACAAAGATGAAGGCTTGTCCTTTTCCTGGGTGTGCTCTCCACCCAGGGATCTAGTATCTCTTTTGCACACAGGTTCATATAGGCAGAACATAACCTGTTATCTGGCCTCCTCACCAGTGTTTTTTCCACGTCACATCCCACAGTCCCCAGCCAGATAGGAGGGGTATGAGGATTGGGACAGCGCTTTTCCAGCTCCTCGGCTCAGCCCCAGATTACATTTCCAGGCGCGACCGGCCCCACTCCTTATTTCTCTCTTGGATTCCCCCTCCGGACTTCCCTAACCTCTTCTAGGGCTGTCATCCCTGTTCCCGGACCTTCTGACCCCCACACCCAACTTCTTTCCCCCTCCCAGATCCTCATTCTCCCCGCCCAGAACCCCAACACAATTAAGAGCACGTGAGGTCCCCCTCCGAGGTTCTCCTCCACACCCGGGACCTCACCATCTCAGCCGCACGCCCCAACTCGGCGCCTCCACCGCGTCTGCAGCCCACAACACCACTTCCGCGCAGGGTGTTGACGCGTTACCGTAGTAACCAAGAACGCGCGCTCCTCGGTCCAGGCCCCGCCCCCGGCCCGGCCCGGCCCCGCCTCTCCGCTCCAGTTGGGCTGCGGGGCGAGGGCAGTGGCTTCAGGAGCCCGAGCCTGTGTCTGTGTCCATTCCCGCCGGCACTAAAGCAGGGAACCGTATCTCTGAAAGAATGACCGTTTCTGTAGCGCCCCGCTCTTCACTTTGCTTTGACTGAACTCTTAGGTCAAGATCCAAATTGTCAAGGGCCTAGCATGGGTTCGGGTCTAACTGCTGCCAGCCCCTCCAGAAGCCAGGCCCAGGTTCACGGTTTCCCCACTACTCATTTGGGTTACCATGGTTACCGTTGCTCCAGTGTGCGGAGCCAAGCCAAACCCTGATGAGGATTTAGACTGCACAGAAGCAAGCAGGATCCCTCGAAACAACTTTCAAAACAGCAAAGTCTGGTTTGACCAAAGAAAGGACTTCCAGCAGTGAGGATATGTATGTAGTTTAAGGAGCAGTTCCTTAAAATGTTGACTTCAGACCTTCAGCTCAGAATTACCTGGGAAAGTTTATTCAAAATAAAATGTAGATTCTACCAGACTATCTGAAATCGAAATCTATGGACCTGGCGCTAGGGAACCCGCCTTTTAACGCTTCTCGGTTTATATGTACTGTTCTGGAAAGTTTTTTAGGAGTTTTACGATTTTCGAAGTTTGGTTTGGCACCTCTGCCTCCCAATCTGCCTGCAATGCAGGAGACTCCTGTTTGTTTCCTGCGTCGGGAAGATTCCCTGGAGACGGAAACGGCAACCCATTCTAGTATTCTTGCCTAGAGAATCCCATGGACAGAGGAGACTGGCAGGCTACAGTGCATAGGGTCGCAAGAGTCGGACAGGATTTAGTGACTAAACCCTACCCACTCCCAGCCTGAAAGGAGAGAATTAAACTGGTCCCCCCAGCCGTACCTGCTCCAAGCCTCAAAAAAACCTTTCCACCCGACCAAGTACTGATAAACTGAACTCCTGGACCAAAAAGAAGCGGTGACTGCAGTCCTATGAGCCTCTTCCCCACCCCTAGACACCTCTCCACAGCCCACCTTTCTGGAGTTTACTCCACCCTGATTTCTGTGTTCCAGAGCCAGTCACTGCCTCCTGTGATACACTCGGAGCTGAAGGATTGGCCGCGGAGTTAGGGTTGCAGAGGGCTGTTTTACAAGCTTCATGGGAGTAGGGGAAGGGAAGCCAGGTCACCCTCGGCTGTCTTTAAAAGGACTCAACTCTGGCAAGCTTCACATTCCTTCCCCAAATTTCCCAGCCTTAGCTCCTTTGGGATCCACTGGACAAATTGAGGGAGTGGGGCAGGCTGAAAGTGTTGGAGGTGAGATCAGAGGGAGGGGGAGGCAAGAGGAGCTATCCTCCCAGGGACGATCCTCCCAGCTCGAAGGGTGGTGGGGGAAGGGTTTGGACTTTCCTGCGGCTGGCACCCTTCCTTCCCCAGGCTCTTTCCTGAAGCCCAGGGAGGAAGGAAGATGAAGTAAGCAGTCCCCTGAGGATTGGATACTTCCTCTATATTTTCCATCCAGTTTTCACAGCCACATCTATATGGAGGTAGTTATTATCCCCATCACCAAAGAAGAGACTAAGGCCAAGTGAGTTAACTGTCCAAACTTAAAAATTCTCAACACAGGCTGCCTCTCTGAGGAAAAGGTGTGAGGTTGACTCAGGAAGAAGGGGGACGAAGGAATGCAGGGTAAAGGAACTGCCTCCCAGGCTTTTGTCCCTGGTGGCTCAGACAGTAAAGAATCTACCTGCAATGCAGGACGTGCCGGTTGGATCCCTGGGTCAGGAAGATCCCCTGGAGGAGAAATGGCAACTCACTCCAGTATTCTTACCTGGAGAATCCCATGGACAGAGGAGCCCAGTGGGCTACAGTCCATGGGGTCACAAAGAGTTGGACATGACTGAAGTGACTTAGCATGAATGCAGCTTCAAAAGAAAGTTGAGGGAATTCCCTGGTATTCCAGTGATTAGGACTTGGAGTTTTCACTGAAGGGGCATGGATTTGATTACTGGTCTGGGAACTAAGATCCTGCATGCCACACAGCCCAGTCAAAAAAAAAAATTGCTTGAAAAATGGACAGAGGATCTGAATCAATGTTTTTCCAGAGAAAACATACAACAGCCAACAGGTACATGAAAAGATGCTCAACATCACTATCAGGGAAATGCGAATGGAAAACACAGTGAGATGTCACCTCACACATGTTAGAATGACTATTATCAAAAAGACAAGAGCTAATAAAGCAATTATCCTTCAATAAAAAATAAATCAATTAAGAAAAAAAGACAAGAGACAATAAGTGTTGCTGGGGATGTAGAGAAAAGGGAATCCTTGTTCACTGTTGTAGGAATGGAAATTGGTATAGCCTCTTTGGAAAACAGTATAGAGGTTCCTCAAATAATTAAAAATGGAACTACCATATGATCCAACAATTCCACTTGTGAGTATTTATCCAAAGGAAATGAAAACACTACTTAAAAGGATATATGAACCACGTGTTCACTACAGCAACAGCCAAGACACGGAAGCAAACTAAATATCCATCAATGTATAAAGAGAATATGGTGTGTGTGTGTATAAAATGGAATCTTTTTCAATTATTTTTTTTAAAAAGACTGAAATCTTGCTATGTGCAACAACATGGATCATCCTTGAGGGCATCATGCTAAGTGAAATAAGTCAAATAGAGAAAAACAAACACAATATGGTATCACTGATATGTGGAATCTAAAAAAGAGAGAACTCGTAGGTACAGAGAACAGACTGGTGACTGCCAGAGACAGAATAGGGGGTAAAAAAATACAAACTTCCAGTTATAAGTCGTGGGACTTCTCTGGCTGTCCAGTGGTCAAGACTCCACATTTCCGCTGCAGGGGGCAGGGGTTCCATCCCTGATTGGGGAACTAAGGTCCCATTCACCATGCAGCATGGCCAAAAAAATAATAAAAGTCATGGGGATGTAATGTACAGCATGGTGTCTATCGTTAGTAATATTGTACTGTATATTTGAAAGTTGCAGTATACCTGTGGCAGATTCATGCTGATGTATGGCAAAACCAATACAATATTGTAAAGTAATTAACTTCCAATTAAAATAAATAAATTTATATTTAAAATAAATAATAAATAAATAAATAGACACACTAAGGAAAAAAAAACAAAGTTGCAGATCTTAAAAGTTCTCATCCTAGGAAAAAAATTATAACTATACAGAAGATGAATTATTGTGGTGATAATTTCACGATGAATACAAATATGGAATCACTGTAGTATACTCCTGTGTAGTGTAGGAGAAGGCAATGGCACCCCACTCCAGTACTCTTGCCTGGAAAATCCCATGGATGGAGGAGCCTGGTAGGCTGCAGTCCATGGGGTCGCTAAGAGTCAGACACGACTGAGCGACTTCACTTTCATTTTTCACTTTCATGCATTGGAGAAGGAAATGGCAACCCACTCCAGTGTTCTTGCTTGGAGAATCCCAGGGATGGGGGCGCCTCGTGGGCCACCATCTATGGGGTTGCACAGAGTCGGACACGACTGAAGTGACTTAGCTTAGCAGTAGTGTACTCCTGAAACTAATACGTTATGTGTTAATTATATCTCAATAAAAGAAATTAATGGTTTATGAAACAAAAGTAATAAAAATGAACCATGAAATCAGTAGAAATTATTTTGAAGTTGAGAAGCAAACTGAAACAAAAATTTTCAGATTATCAAAAAAGGTAATCCAATAAATGTTAGTTGCTCAGTTTTCCAACTCTGTGACCCCATGGACTGTAGCCCACCAGGCTCCTCTGTCCATGGGATTCTCCAGGCAAGAATACTGGAGTGGGTAGCCATTCTCTTCTCCAGGGAATCTTTCCAACCCAGGAGTCAAACCTGAGTCTCCACCATTGCAGACAGATTCTTTACCTTCTGAGTCACCTGGGAAGCCCCAATTCCATAAGAAGAATAGAAAAATTTTTCAACAGAATAAACAAGCACTTGGATTGTTTAAT
>SJYV01035636.1:0-10839 GCA_006410875.1 Neotragus pygmaeus
CAACAGAATTCACTTTGTTCATGAGAACAGTGGTGGAGGAGTTGCTATTCACTTTTCTGCTACTTGAGAGTCATAAAATGTATAGGCTTTAGAATTGGAGGAAGTGGGGTGAGCATCCACACTCTGCCCCTTGATTAGCTGTGGTTTTTAACAAGTCATTTCTCCTCTCTTTGCCTGCTTTTTCTTTTGTAAATCACAGTTAATAGACTCTTTCTTATAAGACTGTTCTGGATATGGAAGCAGATAATCCAGGGAGAGCATTAAAGCGCAGTTTCAACAACAAAGAAAACTTCCTGAAACATCAGCCAAGCCACATCGGGCACTGGCCTGTATATAAAGGAAATGCTGAGTACAGAGTAGATATGAAATTATTTCTGACTGATAAACAGGGTAAAGGGAAGGTAATCTGTCCTGTGAGAGCTCTCAGAGAACACAGTGGAGGAAGCCAACTTAATAGAGATTGAGTGTGATGGAGCAGATTAGGTACCTTGTGCAATCTTATGGAACTAAGAACATCACTTTTGCTACCTTTTGGCTCTTCCCCTGTGGAGAGATAGGGTCCCAGCTAATAACGCACATCCTCTTCTCCCTGAAAGCCCATTTCCTGAGCAAATGCATGCTTTGGAGAGGTGGTTATCGAACAACCCAGATCCCAGGTTTAATGCACAACTTCTTTAGGGTGAAATTGAAGGGTAGAGCATCATTTCCTGTCTTTCCTTCTCACCCCTCCCCCACCTCTCAAACAACCCATCTCACAGTCATTAAGGTCCTAATGGTGCAAGAAATCTCAACTGCATACAACATGAGAGCTTGCTATATCTATACTGTGGGTATCCTCTTTTTTTTTCTTTTTTAATCCTATTTTTGCTTTCTAACCACTTTCATTTTGCAGACAAAGATTCCTTTGCCAAAGGCAGGATAAATGAACTCAGCCACATCCTGTCTCTTTGATATCTTTGTTTACCCATAAACTGTCAAAAATACAGATGAAAATCCACTCAAGAGTGAACGAAGCGGTTAGACAAAGGCCAAATGAGACTGTTGCATAGAAGCCTGATGTTAGGGAAGATATCTAAAATGATACCAAGCCAGCTTGGTATGATGACATGAACAAAAATTAAAGTTACCAACAAAAGATGACCAACTAATTCAGCTAAGAATAGACTCAATTGTGTAAAAAAGTAATCATGAAAAAAATCAATGTGAGAAAGCATCTGTATAGTTAGTAGGAAGCTGACTGCACCATTGGGATCCCAATAACCACGAGGTAAGTTAGTTAAGAGGTGGGGCAAGGGTGAGGAGAAAGAGAAAGCTAAGGGGTTAAGAGCATAGGCTTAAATATGAGTGGATTTGAAGCCTGGCTCCTCGTATTTTCAAACAGCATCATTTTCAGTTATAAGCCATACTGTACCTCAGATTATGTAGGTTCCTAGTGAGATTGTTATCAAGTGATTTTACTTATTTTCCTTTTCCACTGGCAAACATTTCTTTTTGCTTAAATGCTTAGTTTATAAAGGTGATTTGAAAAGTGTACTATCTTTGTTTCCCAAGAAAACATTTAGGAAAGTCTAAATAATATAGAGGACAATCGTTTTCTTATAGCTCACTCTGCCCATTCTTGAGAGGGGTTAATGAAAGAACTAATGATATCAAGATTATTGAATGAATGAGTAATTGCAGATACCTGGTATTGTGGATATAACCTATGAACATGGTGGAATATCCCCATGGGAGAACCATGGGAATATCTATATTCATTTTCTGTTGCTGCATAAAAAAATATCACAGACTTAGTAGCTTATAGCAACTCATTTATTATCTCACAATTTTGTATGTCACAAGTCCAGCCACAGAAATCCATGTTTGCTACTGAGGGTCTCACAAGGCTGAAATTTAGGTTTCAGCAGGGGCTGTGGTATTATCTGAAATTTGAAGTACTCTTCTAAGCTAATTCAGGTTTTTGGAAAATTGAGTTTCTTGGTGTTACACAACCAAGGTTCCAGATTTTTCTTGCTGACTGATAGCTGGAAGGTAGCTTTCATCTCCTAGAGGCTACCACTAGATTATAGCCAATGTGGCCTTCCTACAACATGGTAGCTTACTTCAAGGTCCATAGGAGGATCGCTCAGACTTCTTGTAAGAGCTTACCTTATTAGGTCAGGCCCCCAAAACAGCATCTTCTTATTGATACTCAAATTCAGCAGATGAGGGACCTTAACTGCATCTCAAAACACCTTCAAATTTGCCAATAACATAATCTAATAATGGCCACATCATCATGGGAGTACCATCAGGGCATAACTAGCTTATGGTGAATGATTGCTAATAGCACACTGTGCGCATGACCCTATGAACAAATGAAAACTATAATAGGATTTTATAATTATTTATATAAACACTAAATTGTATATCCCTTTACAAGTTGCAAAGTGCTTGTATATACTCTGCATCATGACTACCTGTCAGAGAGGCATAGTAGATATTAATCCAACACTACAGGTGAAAAAAACAAGGCTCAAAGCAGCTAAGACATTTCCCAAATCTTTACAGAAAATTAGTAGTAGAGTCCGGCTTCAGCACAGGGTCTTTTCACCCTATAGTCCCGTCCTCTGTTTAGCGAATTCTGAGTTTTCAAACTGTGTTTGCTGAGGTTCCGAGAAGATATCTTAGGGATTACTGTAAGCACTCGGAGTGACTCTAAGAAAGTTGGGTTAAGTGTTGCAACAGTGGTTCGACTATTGTTTGTCCTCTATATTGTGAGTTCTACATAAGCTTTAATAACCACTGCATTTCACCATGCTGCCTTATAAAAGATAAAGAATACTCACAAAACAAAACAAAACAAAACACTTTAGCTTAAAAAATGATTTAGATAGCTGTATAGAAAAATCCAAGAGTCTATTCCAGTAAAGTTTTAAGAAACTGTCATTTCTTCTAGCAGCTGTTGAACCTTTTATAAAGAAAGAGAAAACAAATGCATTAAATAATTGATTGGAAATGAACACATGGGAAGAAATAGGCAAACCCCATCTCCTTCACATTTTAAATACATGTAAAAATGAATACCTTCTTAATGTCTGGTCTCTTATTTTTCTTTTCATGCAGACACTGACTGGCAACAGAGTACACAGTTTCAATGGAAGTGGAATCAATGTCATTCATCTTCTTATCAACATAATCTTCAATTGTCTTTTCTTCATCTTCAATTTCTTCTTTAATATCTAGCTTTAAGGCAAAAGTTAAAACTTTAAAAGTTTCAAATAAGAGAAACAAATCAGGTAAATTCGTAAGAGTATTTATAAATAAATATAAATTATATGTATAACTAATTAATATTACTATGTTATAAAATAATACATTTTAATTATTTAATCTACATTATAATAACATTGACTCGTTATTTACTATCTGCTGTTGTAACCTTATTAAGAATTGAGGACATCTAGGACAAACTCTATTTATTTACTTACTTATATTCACACATACATTATCTCCTTCCTAGAAACGTTTAGCCGTTGCCTTCTGATCTTTGTGTTTATGAGTATTCCTCTCACATGTTCCATAGCAGCCCTTACTAGGCTTCCAGCACAGTGAGGTCTACTCCTCTGCTGTGCTCCCAGTGATGCAATTCCAACTCTGAAAGCAGATCTTCCTCTCTGCACAAGCACACTGCTCTATGGGTACTCACATTGTTGAATCAAGAGAAAGAGGGAGGAGGAAAAAGGGGGCAAGGCCATGATGAAAAGGTAATGAATACAGAGAGAGGTGGAGAATGAGAATGCTGCAGTGGTTGAGCAGTGGTCCCCCAAAAGAAATGTCCAAGTCCTGATCCCCAGAACCTGTGACTGTAACTGTATTTGGAGAAAAAGGTCTTTGCAGATGTAATTATGTTAAGCAATTTGAGATGAGATCATCCTGGATTACCCAGGTAGGTCTTAAATCCAATGATAAACATCTGTATAAGAAAGAAAGAAACACACACACACACACACACACACGCACGTGCGCAGAGGGGAAGATAATGTGATCACAGGGGCAGACACTGGAGGGATGTGGCTACCAGTTAAGGAATGCCAACAGCCCCTGGAAGCTGGAAGAGGCGAGGGAAGACTCTCCCCTAGAGCATCCAGAGGGAACGGTGCCTGGACAAAACTTTGGTTTCAACTTCTGGTTTCCAGAACTATGAGAGAGTAATTCTGTCATTGCAAGTCCTATTTTTGTGGTGGTAATCTTTTTCCCTCCTGTATTTTTAATCCATATACTTTCTCTGTATAATACAATCAATATCCAAAGCTTTATGTATGCCTGTACATGAATGGCTCATAAACTGTAACTCCAGCCCAGGCTTCTTTCCTGACCTCCAATAACCAATGGAACAGAGGATTTATTTATTTGATAAAGACAAAATTTCACTATGTGCTACAGAGGAGCCTGGTGGGTTACAGTCCATGGGGTTGCAAAGAGTTAGATATGACTGAGCATGCACTCACAGTGTATAAAATATTATGAAAATATTAACTTTTCATAATAATTGGAGGCTTTATATATATACTTTACTGTAAAATATTAGATACCATGTAATATTCAATTGGTAAAGAATCCGCTTGCAATGCAGGAGACCACAGTTTGATTCCTGGGTTGGGAAGATTCACTGGAGAAGGGACAGGCTACCCACTCCTATATTCTTAGGCTTCCCTTTGGCTCAGCTGGTAAAGAATCTGCTCGCAATGTGGGAGACCTGGGTTCGATCCCTGGGTTGGGACAATCCCCTGGAGAAAGAAAAGGCTGCCCACTCCATTATTCTAGCCTGGAGAATTCCATGGACCATATACTTCATGGGGTTGCAGAGTTGGACACGACTGAGTGATGTTCACTTTCACTTTTCAATATTCATTATACATATCCAAGAACCCATGGCAAGCTTTATAATATATACTTATATAAGGGACATCTGTAGCAATACTATAATATAGAGATATTACACTTAGGGTTTTTCTTAAAAATACGGCATGAGCCTTTGAGAAAATATATTATACCTTTTGATTTTCTAATATTTGTTGTAGGGAAATAATATGGTATACACATGTCTGAATTTGTCAGAGTGGTTTGTCCCATTAGAACACAGAAATTAGAATAAAGTCAGTGTAGGCCTTACAAACAGCTGAGAAAAGAAGAGAAGCTAAAGGCAAAAAACAAAAGGAAAGATATACCCATTTGAATGCAGAGTTCCAAATAGCAAGAAGAGATAAGAAAGCCTTCCTCAGTGATCAATGCAAAGAAATAGAGGAAAACAATTGAATGGGGAAGACTAGAGATCTTTTCAAGAAAATCAGATACCAAGGGAACATTTCATGCAAAGATGGGCACAATTAAGGACAGGAATGGTATGGACCTAACAGAAGCAGAAGATATTAAGAAGAGGTGGCAAGAATACACAGAAGAACTGTACAAAAAAGATCTTCATGACCAAGATAACCATGATGGTGTGATCACTCACCCAGAGCCAGACATCCTGGAATGTGAAGTCAAGTGGGCCTTAGGAAGTATCACTATGAACAAAGCTAGTGGAGGTGATGGAATTCCAGTTGAGCTATTTCAAATCCTGAAAGATGATGCTGTGAACGTACTGCACTCAATATGCCAGAAAATCTGAAAAACTCAGCAGTGGCCACATGACCAGAAAAGGTCAGTTTTCATTCCAATCCCAAAGAAAGGCAATGCCAAAGAATGCTCAAACTACCACACAATTGCACTCATCTCACANACTAGCAAAGTAATGCTCAAAATTCTCCAATTCAGCCTTCAACAGAATGTGAACCGTGAACTTCCAGATGTTCAAGCTGGTTTTAGAAAAGGCAGAGGAACTAGAAATCAAATTGCCAACATCTGCTGGATCACTGAAAAAGCAAGAGAGTTCCAGAAAGACCTCTACTTTTGCTTTATTGACTACACTAAAGCTTTTGACACAAAGCAACAAAGAACTAAGGAGCCTCTTGATGAAAGTGAAAGAGGAGAGTGAAAAAGTTGGCTTAAAGCTCAACATTCAGAAAACGAAGATCATGGCACCGGTCCTGTCACTTCATAGCAAACAGATGGGGAAACAATGGAAACAATGACAGACTTTATTTTCTTGGGCACCAAAATCACTGCAGACGGTGACTGCAGCCATGAAATTAAAAGATGCTTCCTCCTTGGAAGAAAAGCTATGGCCAACCTAGACAGCATATTCAAAAGCAGACACATTACTTTGCCAACAAAGGTCCGTCTAATCAAAGCTATGGTTTGTCCAGTATTCATGTATGAATGTGAGAGTTGGACTAGAAAGAAAGCTGAGTGCTGAAGAATTGATGCTTTTGAAGTGTGGTGTTGGAGAAGACTCTTGAGAGTCCCTTGGACTGCAAGGAGATCCAACCAGTCCATCCTAAAGGAAATCAGTCCTGAATATTCACTGGAAGGACTGATGCTAAAGCTTCACCTCCAATATTTTGGTCAACTGACTCATTAGAAAAGAACCTGATGCTGGGAAAGGTTGAAGGCAGGAGGAGAAGCGGAACGACAGAGGATGAGATGGTTGGATGGCATCACTGACATGATGGACATGAGTTTGAGTAGGCTCCAGGAGTGGGTGATTGACAGGGAAGCCTGGAGTGCTGCAGTCCATGGAGTGGCAAGGATTTGGAAATGACTGAGCAACCAAACTGAATTGAGGTATTTGAATAATTGTATGAAAAACATATGTGGTAGTATTTATGTAAGTTTTTAATTTTATAGGACCCTGTAAGTTCTTAAAATTTAGTATACAGGAAAACAAGGCCTGGCATAACTTTCCTGTAGTTTTAGCATTTAATTAGTCTATTTATATAATTGTCAATGAATGTCTATATAATATACAGGTAAAATTTTCTATAACTTTATTAAAAAATATTCCACAATAGAAATGGAGAAAGAATTTTATTAGCAATTCTAGTCTGGCACAAATTTCTAAGGAAGAATGTTATTTTTCCTCTGAAAATGGTATTAGTAATCACCATGAAAGTAACAATAAAAATACACTAGAGGAGATCTCAGAAATAATACAGCTCCATTGTGATTTTAGCTACAAAGAAACTAGAACATAGAATATATCAGTGTCTTCTCCAAGCTTCACAAATATTTCATGGCAGAGCTGAGATTAAAAATAATTGATGCTTTTTCCATATGCCACTATGTAATTGCCAACAGAAAGACTGCCAGTAGAAAATGACATTTCCAGATGCCAAATTTACCCACATAAATTTAGATTATAAATGAAAGAGAAAAGAGCTAGAAAAGTGAAATCTTTCGATTACCAGTAACTGAGGTTCACGGTGTTCATCCACAGCTGGAAGTCCGGTTATTATTTCTAGTAAAACCTGAGAAGAAAGTAAAACCCATAAATGTAAGACTCCAGACAACATATAAAAACTGGAAGGAACATGGCTCTTGATTATGAAAGCAAATGAGCCATTTCCACACACTGCATGCCTTTTAGGCATGAAAGTGGAAAGAACACAAGCTGTGGTCATTTCTTACCACCCTTTCTTCCCTGACCCCTCAGAACTCATCCATCTCCACACACAGTTCTTTAGTACTGGCAACTCACTAAACAATCAGCCCCCTAAATATGTGTTCTGAACATACTCTTTTTCCTGTCTTGCAGAAGATATTTCATAAGAATAATTTTCTCTGGCTTTTAGGAGAATACTATTTTCTAAACCTCAGGCATATCCTAGAAACTTGTACCTTAACTTCACAGTGTTATGACATTAGACATCCATAAAAGAAACACATATGAGTGTAAAAGATAAAGGATTTTCCAATTCTCCAATCACTCCCACCCCACTCCTTACACCATCATAAAAGGTTATTATCAAACTGGTAGATCAGAAATGCCACAACATATTTCCTTCAAACAATTTCCTCTTTAAAATATGACACTAAAATGCATACTGTAGGACACAATTTATATACTAAGTTTCATGCTAATTCATGTGGCAAAAATATTATTTCTTACAGTAATTTCAGAAATCAATTTAAAAGCCTTACAAATTCAGAGAAGTTTTTATTACTTTCTCATTTAACTAGAGGTTAAAGTGAGCAATTTGCATCTTTACATATGAGAGCTAAGAAACATAGGTGTATTCAAAATATTCTATTTCAATTTCACAAGTACAGCCAGAATGATTATTGTTACTAATTATATGTATAGTAAAATATAATATATTACAAGTATGTGTGCATGCACGCTAAGTTGTTTCAGTCATGTCCAACTCTTTGCGACCCCATGGACTGTAGCCCACCAGGCTCCTCTATCCATGGGATTCTCCAGGCAAGAACACTGGAGTGGGTTGCCATGCCCTCTTCCAGGGAATCTTGCTGACCCAGGGATCAAACCCATACCTCATGCCTCCTGCATTGGCAGGCAAGTTCTTTATCACTAGCACCACCTGGGAAGCCTATTACATGTATACATAAATACATTTATATGAAACTTACCACACCAAAGCTGTAGATGTCAGATTNAATCTTGCTGACCCAGGGATCAAACCCATACCTCATGCCTCCTGCATTGGCAGGCAAGTTCTTTATCACTAGCACCACCTGGGAAGCCTATTACATGTATACATAAATACATTTATATGAAACTTACCACACCAAAACTGTAGATGTCAGATTTGGGTGTAATTTCTCCTCGCAAAGCTTCAGGTGCCATGTAAGCTGTTGTTCCCACAATTCTGCTAGTCATGACTGTCTGGGCAAACTTCTCAGAAGCCCGTGCAAGCCCAAAGTCAGATATTTTGGCTGTAAAGTCTTCATCTAGTAAGATATTTGCACTGAAAAACAGTTTTTCTTTTTAAACAAATCAAATAGTTCCTTAGGAAGGTATAACACTGTATGTATTTACAGAGTATTTTATTTTATAATACACATCATAAAAGGTTGAATTTATATAAATAAATCTGGATTAAGGATTATAGCTAAAGAAGAATAAAACTGTCTTCCTTTTTGTTTCTGTAAGGAAAATATGAAAAAAAGTGAAGTAAAACTCTTCACATTAGTGATATTTTTATTATTTCACAAATAATTTATTATAGGGCAACTTCCCTCAAAGTATGCTAAAGCACCCTTCTTAATTCCTCCCCTAAAATTTCTCAATTCATTTAGAAACAAAGTTCCAACCAGAGTATCTCAACTGTCATTTCTTAGGAGGTGCTCTCTCTGAAATCTTTTAAAGAGGAAATAATATGGCTAAAAGATCTTACTTCATTTATTTTTATGCATTTGCTCATACAATCATACTTTCATTCAACAAAACTTTATTGAAGACCCACAACGTGTTACAGTATTTAAGCTCAGTGCAGGGCATGGGGACAATCTTAGAATCTTGTCTGTGACAAAGGTATAGAAATAATTTTTAAAAATTCCTAATGGTGATGCTGAGAGAACAACTGTGTGTGCAGAAGAACTGCAGAAAACTTCAAGGAGAAGGTGAAAAGTGTGTGTAGTCTTGAAGAATTATTAGAAGTTGAGGTTACTGAGGGAAAGAAAGGCATTTGAGGCAAATGGAACAGAATGGACACAGTGATGTAACTCATGTCAATGGAATATGAGAAGAACTTGAACTTTATCCGGGAAGCAACAGAATGCCAGCTAAATGTTTCATAGTGGGGAATGATGTTATCAAACTCGATTTTTAGAACCACAACCTGGCAGTATATTAGAGCATAGACAAGAACTGAAACAGACCAATTAAAAGATAACCAGGAAAGTTTGTAAAAAAGCAAATAAGAGATAGTGAAAGTGTAAATAAAGGCTGGGGAGAAAAGGAGGTGCAAATTTTGAGGTACATTCAATAGAACCTTGTAATTTGTATGGTATGGGGAATAAGGAAGTCTTTAGATTAGAAGATGCGATGAATACTGACTTCACTTGTTTAGGGAAAAAACACAGAGGGAAGAATTTGGGTTGGAAGAGAAATGAATTTGACTTCTAACATGTTGACTTAGGAACTGCTATGGGACATTGTAGTAGGGTGATTTGGTCTGGAGACACCGAAAATATAGGACTGGAGGCTGATGATATAGATTTGAGTCACCCGCACGGAGGTAGCAGTTGAAGTCAACATATCCCTCAGTAAGAATATGCAGGATTAACAGAAGAGACAATGAGGAAGCAAATCAATTAGAATACAGATCAGTTAGAATACACCGAGTAAGGGATGGGAGATGGTGTATCTTCTCTTTTCTAAGGCCAATTCCTCTACAGGATTCCTCTCTACATTCTCAGGAACCTTATTCTAAAAACTACCTCACTTCCCCTTCTGTTCTCTCACATCCTTCTTCCCACAGGCACAAAAGCATGCTTTGGTCTCTGCCATATTAAAAAAAAAAAAAGTTTGCTGAATGACACATTGATTTCCAGCTATCCCCCTTCAGGGGCTAAATAAAAGTGTCTCATTAGACTTGTCTATACTCATATTTCACTCTCTCCTCAGTTCAGTTCAGTTCAGTCACTCAGTCATGTCCAATCTTTGCGACCTCATGAATCACAGCACGACAGGCCTCCTTGCCCATCACCAACTCCCGGAGTCTACTCAAACTCATGTACATAGAGTTGATGATGCCATACAGTCATCTCATCCTCTGTCGTCCCCTTCTCCTCTTGCCCCCAATCCCTCCCAGCATCAGGATCTTTTCTAATGAGTCAGCTCTTTGCATGAGGTGACCAAAGTGTTGGAGTTTCAGCTTTAGTATCAGTCCTTCCAATGAACACCCAGGACTGATCTCCTTTAAGATGGACTGGTTGGACCTCCTTGCAGTC